>PVKH010047626.1:0-10281 GCA_004027955.1 Chaetophractus vellerosus | reverse complement strand
TGTCTCCCCCCGTTGCAGCGACGCGCCGAGATCGGTCACCACGCAGGCGGCTTTGCCCCACTTGTGGGCGGCTTCTGCTTCCATTCACGGCCGGTTCTGCTTCAGTTCGCGGGTGGCTGGCTACGCTCCGTTCACGGGTGACCTGCCCTGCCCATGGCGGCTTTGCCCTGTCCATGGCAGCTTTTCTGCCCTGCCCACAGCGGCTCTGCCCACCCATGGCGGCTTGCCCTTCTCAAGGCAGTCTGCCCGCTAGGAGAGGTCCCTGGGAACCGAACCCGGGGCCTCCCATGTGGTATACCGGCGCCCTTATCCACTGGGCTATACGGCCGGCCCCTGTCCCCTTCTCTCTTTATCTTTTGTCAGTCCTGGCCAAAGGTTTGTCAAGTTTTTTGATCTTTTCAAAAAACCAATTTTGATTTTATTGATTCTCTCTGTTGTTTTTATATTCTGTTTCATTTATCTCTGCTCTAATCTGTTTTTACAAATATTATTTTACAAATAAATAATCTTTTTTTACAAATAAATTTTTTAATTCATTTATAAAGCATAAATCCATCCAAAGTGTACAATCACTGGTATTTGGTATAATCACATACTTGTGCCTTCATCACTTAAGTCATTTTTAGAGCTATTCCAGTAATACTACTACTAATAATAAACAAAAACCAACCAGTCAAACAAAACTCATCACCTCTCAATCTCTATGCTTTCCCTTCTGTACAAAGCTGCTATTCTGTTTCCTTCTCTCTACTATATTTGTATTTATATTTTGTAAGACAGTCTTATATATTTAAGATCACCCATATTTGTATTTTAATGAGTTTTCATTGTTACACAGTCCCACGTTACAGTTTTTAGCTTTCTTTCTAGTAATATACATGCCCTTAGACTTTCCCTTTCAACCACTGTCATACCCAAATAATAGCTCTGCTGGTCACAAGCGCCATTCATTTCCAAAGATTTACAAACAACTTTTTTACCAGTTCTGCACAGATTAACTCTCAGGTTTCCATTCTTTACCCTCATTCTGTTTTCTGGTGACCTATATTCTAATTATCATTTCCATGAGTATACATAATACATTTAGTTCATAATAACACATTCATACATATTTGCCCTTTTGTGTCTGGCTTACATCACTCAACATAATGTCCTCTAGGTTCATGCATGTTGTCATATGCTTCACAACTTCATTTACTCTTACTGCTGCATAATATTCCATCGTATACATACACCACAATTTGTTTATCCATTCATCAGGTGATGGACACTTTTGTTTTTCTAACTTTTGGCAATCATGAATAACACCACTATTAATATCATTGTGCAAATGTCTGTTCACATCACTGCTCTCAATTCTTCTGGGTATATACCTAGTAATGATATTGCTGGGTCACATGGCAAGTCTATATTCAACTTCCTAAGGAACTGACAAACAGTCCTCCACAGTGGCAGTACCATTCTATGTTCCCACCAACAGTGAATAAGCATTCCTATCTCTCTACATCCTCTCCAACATTTGCAATTTTCTCACTTAATGATGGCCAGTCTAATAGGTGTGAAATGGTATCTCATTGTAGTTTTGATTTGCATTTCCCTAATCACTGGCAATTTTGAACATTTTTTCAATGTTTGCCTTTTATATTTCTTCTTTGGACAAATGTTTATTCAAGTCTTTTGCCCATTATTTAATTGGGTCATTTTTATTGTTGAGCTGTATGATATCTTTATAGCCCATGGATATTAAACCTTTGTCAGATATGTGATTGCCAAATATTTTCTCCCATTGAGTGGACTGCCTTTTCAACCTTTTGACAAAGTCCTTTGAAGTGCAAAGTGTTTAATTTTGAGGTGATCCCATTTATCAGTTGTTTATTTCATTGCTTTTGCTTTGGGTGTAAGGTTTAAGAAACTACCACTTAACACAAGATCTTGAAGTTTTCCTACATTTTCTTCTAGGACTTTCATGGTTGTGGCTTTTATATTTAGGTCCTCGATCCATTTTGAGTTAGTTTTTGTAAGGTGTGAGATAGGCATCCTCTTTCTTTCTTTTGGATATGGCTATCCAGTTCTCCCAGCACCATTTGTTGAATAGACTGTTCTATCCCCGCTGGGAAGGCTTGACTGCCTTGACAAAAATCACTTGACTGTAGATGTGAGGGTCTGTTCTTGATTTGGTTCCATTGGTCAATCTGTCTATCCTTCTGCCAGTACTATGCTGTTTTTACCACTGCAGTTAAGTGATATACTGTAAAATCGGGAAGTGGGTATCCTCCAACTTTGGTCTTTTTAAAGACATTTTTGGCTATTCGGGACCCCTTACTCTTCCAAATAAATTTGATAATTAGTTTTTCCATTTCTGCAAAAAAGGCTTTGGGATTTTTATTGGGATTGTGTTCAATCTTTAAATGTTTGGGTAGAATTGATATCTTAATGATTTTTAGTCTTCCAATCCATGAATACAGAATGTCCTTCCATTGATTTAATTCTTCTTTAGTTTCTTTTAGCAATGTTTTGTAGTTTTCTGATTACAGGTCCTTTATGTCCTTGGTTGTTTATTCCTAAATATTTTATTTTTTTAGTCGCTGTTATAAATGGAATCTTTTTCTGATTTCCTCCTCAGATTGCACATCAGTAATGTATAGAAGTGCTGTTGATTTTTACATATTAATCTTCTATCTCACCACTTTGCTGAACTTGTCTATTAGTTCTAGTAGCTTTGTATTGGATTTTTCAGGATTTTCTAAATATAGGATCATCATCTGCAAATAGTGAAAGTTTTACTTCTTCCTTTCCTGTTTGGGTGCCTTTTATTTCTTTATCTAGCCTAATGGCTCTTCCTAGAACTTCTAGCACAATATTGAATAACCATGCTGACAGTGGGTTCCTGATCTCAGCGGGAAAGCTTTCAGTCTTTTACTGTTGAATACAATGCTGGCTGTAGGTTTTTCATATGTGTACTTTACCATACTGAGAAAGCTTCTTTCTATTCCTGTCTTTTGGAGTGTTTTTTTTTTTTATCAAGAAAGGGTGCTGTATTTTGTCAAATGCCTTTTCTGCATCAATCAAGAGGATCATGTGATTTTTCTTCTTCAATTTATCAATGTGTTTTATTACACTAATTTATTTTCTTGTGTTGTATACCTGAGATAAAACCTACTTGGTCGTAGTGTATAATTCTTTTAATGTGATTTTGGATTTGGTTTGCAAGTATTTCATTGAGGATTTTTGCATCTGTATTCATTAGAGATACTGGTTTCTAATTTTTTTTTCATAGTGTATTTATCTGGTTTTGGTATTAGGGTGATGTTGGCTTCATAGAATTGAGTTTGGTAGCATTCTTTCCTGTTCAGTTTTTTGTGAGACGTTGAGCAAGATTGGTATTAGATTGTCTTTGAATGCTTGGTAGAATTCACCAGTGAAGCCTTCTGGTCCTGGGCTTTCCATCTTTGGGAGGTTTTTGATGACTGTTTCTATCTCTTCACTTATGATTGGTTTGTTGAGGTCTTCTGTTTCTTCTAGGGTCAGTGTAGGTGGTTCATATGTTTCTAGAAATTTGTCCATTTTGTCTACATTTTCTAATTTTTTGGCATACAGTTGTTTATAGTATCCTCTTATGATCTCTGTTATTTCTGCGGGCTCAGTGATAATGTCCCCTGTCTCATTTCTGATTTTATTTATTTGCATCTTCTCTCTTTTTTTCTTTGTCAGTCTAGCCAAGGGTTTGTCAATTTTGTTGATCTTCTCAAAGAACCAACTTTTCGTTTTGTTGATTGTCTCTATTATTTATTTTGTTCTCAATTTCATTTATTTCTGCTCTGTTCTTCAGTATTTCTTTCATTCAGCTTGGTTTGGGATTAGTTTGCTGTTCCTTTTCTAGTTCCTCAAAGTGTCCAATTAGATCTTCAATTTTAGCTCTTTCTTCTTTTTTAGTGTAAACCTTAGAGCTATAAATTTCCCTCTCAGCACTGCCTTTGCAGTGTCACATAGATTTTGATATGTTTTGTTCGCATTTTCATTAGTCTCAAGGTATTTACTGAATTCGCTTGCAATTTCTTCTTTGACCCACTGGTTACTTGAGAGAGTGTTGTTTAATCTCCATATGTTTATGAATTTCCCCTTCCTCCATCCATTATTGATTTCCAGCTTCATTCCAATATGATGAGAGAAAGTATTTTGTATAATTTCAGTCTTTTTAAATTTATTGAGACTTTCTTGTAACCCAACATAGGGTCTATCTTGGAGAAGGATCCATGAGCGCTTGAAAAAAATGTATATCCTGCTGTTTTGGGGTGCAACAATCTATAAATGTCTTTTAGGTCTAGTTCATTTATCATATTATTCAAGCTCTCTATTGATTTATCCCCTGTTCAGATGTTCTATCCAATACTGATAGTGATATATTGAAGTCTCCAACTATTACTGTAAAGACATCTGTTTCTCCCTTCAGGTTTGCCAGTGTATGCCTCATGTATCTTGGGGCACTCAGGTTAAGTGCATAAATATTTAGTATAGTTATTTTTTTTTCTTGGTGAAATGTCCCTTTTATTAATATATAATGACCTTCTCCATCCCTTATAACAGTTTTGCATTTAAAATCTGTTTTGTCCCATAATAGTATCCCTACTCCCGCTCTTTTTTGGTTACTATTTGTATGGAATATCTTTTTCCAACCTTCCACTTTTAACCTGTGTCCTTATGTCTGAGGTGAGTCTCTTGTAGACAACATATATATGGCTCATATTTTTTTATCCATTCTCTCAGTCTGTCTTTTGATTGAAGAGTTCAAGCCATTAACATTCAATGTTATTACTGTAAAGGCACTACTTATTTAATCCATTTTGTCCTTTGGCTTTCTGTTGTCATATCATAATATCATCTGTTTTTTTTTTTTTTACCCTTTAATTTACCCTTCCTAATAATCTTCACTTCTTCACTTCTCTCCAAATCTCTCGCCCTTGCTTTTTCCTTTCAGGTTGTAGCACTCCCTTAGTGTCCCTTGTAATTCTAGTCTTTTGGTAACATATTCTATCAGTTTTTGTCTGTGAAGACTTTGAACCCACCTTCATTTTTGAAGGACAGTTTTGCTGGATACAGAATTCTTGGCTGGCAGTTTTTCTCTTTCAGTACCTTCAATACATCATGCCACTTCCTTCTCGCCTTCATGGTTTCTGATGAGAGGTCAGCACTCAATCTTATTGAGGTTCCCTTGTATGTGATGCTTGGCTTTTCTCTTGCTGCTTTCAGAGTCCTCTCCTTATCTCTGATATTTGTCATTCTGAATAGTAGGTGTCTCACGGTAGGTCCATTTGGATTTATTCTGTTTGGGGTGCATTGTCCTTCTTGGATATTGATGTTTATGTCTCTCGTAAGTGGTGGGAAGTATTCATTATTATTTCCTCAAATATTCTCTCTGCCCCCTTTCCATTCTCTTCTCCATCTGGGATACCAATAATGCATATGTTTATGCATTTCACGTTGTCATTTAATTCCCAGAGACCCTATTCCATTTTTTCCATTCTCTTCTCCTGTCTTTCCCAGTTCAGATGTTCTGCCTTTGAAATCACTAATTCTGTCTTCAAGCAATTCAAATCTGCTCTTAAGTGCCTCAAATGAATTTTTAAATCTCATCCATTGTGTCTTTCATTCCCATAAGGTCTGTTACTTTTCTTTGTAGGCTTTCAAATTGTTCTTTATGCTCAACCAGTGCCTTCTTAATATCCTTTATCTCTTTAGTCATATTGTCTTTAAATTCTTTCTTTTTTTTGTTACATATCCCCCCCTTTCTGCTTGTTCTTGCTGTGTTCATTTTTGCGTTCTTCTGTGTCTGCTTTGTCTCCCCCCATTGCAGCAACGCGCCGAGTTAGCTCACCACGCACGCGGCTTGCCCCGCTTGTGGGCGGCTCTGCTCTGCTTGCGGGCGGCTTTGCCCTGCCCGTGGCGGCTTTTTGCCCCGCACACGGCGGCTTGCCCTCTCAAGGTGGTCTGCCCACTTGGAGAGGCCCCGGGAACTGAACCCAGGGCCTCCCATATGGTGAACCAGCACCCTATCCACTGGGCTACAGCTGGCCCCCCTAAATTCTTTCAATTGATTTAGGAGAGTTATGTGATTATCACTGATTAATTGTCTTAAATCCTATGTCTTTTCAGGATATTTGGTTTGTTCCTTTGGCTGGGCCGTCTCTTCCTATTTCATAGTATGGCATGTAATTTTTTGCTGATGTCTAGGCATCTGAATATGTTGGTGAATTTACTCTGATGGCCCATTTCTCTCTCTTGCCTATTGTTTGGTTTTTTTCTCTCAGCTCTTCTTTGATATTTGGTTCAACTTATTCTAAGTCTTTAAAATTGCCCAGCTTAAATTATCTAAAATCAGACCAGGAACTCACTAATGGGGTGCAGATTTTCTCCCAGGAGTTAGGGTACAGAGAGACCCAAAAGCAGTTTTTCCCCAAGAGCAGATGGCTCTTGTCGGCGCACCTTTCCATGGAGGTGTTTCAGTCTTCGCTTTGCTGTGTTTGGGTCTGGCCAGAGCTGAGATCCAAAGTGGGCTCTGCTGGCCAAATTCACTGAAGAGAAGCCCCCTGACTCCCTCTCCCTTTTCCTTTGCAACAGCTGATAGGGAGGAAGACATCTGTTCCCCTCTCAGTTGCCTGCAGTAAGCCAGGGTTTTACCCTGTCTTAATATCTTGGGGGTAGGGGAGCAGAGACCTTCCTGGCCGCTGCAGGAGTTTGATAACTCATATTTGCTGTTTTGGGTTCTTTGTCTCACTGTCCTTCCACCTTCTGAGATTTGTGTAGCACTGCCCTGGTCTTCTGACCACCAACACAGGTGCCTCAGGCAGCTTTTTGCTCTTTCTCTGTTGTTTTTGAGAGAGTTGAGCCTGCCTGCCTATTCCCAATGCCATCTTCACAGAACTCTCCTGTAATCTTTACTATTTCCTTCCTTCTACTAATTTTGAGTTTAGTTTGTACTTATTGTTCTAGTGTCTTTAGGTTTGAAGTTAGGTTATTAACTTGTGATCATTCTTTTTTTTTTTAATTATATATCCCCCCCCTTTCTGCTTGTTCTTGCTGTGTTCATTTTTGCATTCTTCTGTGTCTGCTTGTCTCCCCCCGTTGCGGCGACCCGCCGAGTCAGCTCACCGCGTGGCAGCCTTGCCTGCTCGCGGGCAGCTTGCCCTGCTCGCGGGGGCTTGCCCCGCCCGTGGCGGCTTTGCCCTGCCCATGGTGGCTTTTTTGCCCTGCCCACAGCTGCTTTGCCCTTCCCACGGCGGCTTGCCTTCTCAAGGCGGTCTGCCCACTCGAAGAGGCCCTGGGAACCAAACCTGGGGCCTCCCATGGGGTAAACCGGCACCCCACCAACTGGGCTACAGCCGGCCCCCCTCATTCTTTTTTTTAAATGTAGACATTTAGAACTATAAGCTTCCCTCTAAACACTGCCTTCACTACATCCCATAAGTAAGGGTATATTTTCGTTTTCATTTGTATCAGTATATTTCCTAATTTTCCTTGTGCTTTCTTTTTTGACCTGTTGTTTGTTTAATAATGTATTGTTTAATTTCCATGTTTGTAAAGTTTTCAGTTTTCTTTCTGTTATTGATTTCTAGCTTAATTTCATTGTGGTCCAAGAAGATATTTTGTATGATTTCAATACTTTTAAATTCAATAAGATATGTTTTGTGGACTAACATGGTCTATCCTGGCAAATGTTCCATGTGCACCTGAGAAAATTTGTATTCTGCTCTTGTGTGAAGTGTTCTATATATGTGTTATGTCTAAATGGTTACTAGTCTTGTTCAAGTCATCTATTTCTTATTGATTTTCTGTTTAGATAGTGTATCAATTATTGAAAGTGGTATATTGACATCTCCAATTATTATTGTGGACCTATCTATTTCTCCCTTCAATTCAATCAATTTTGGCTTCAAATATAGGGGCTCTTTTGTAAGTTGCATATATGTTTGTAATTGCTTTATCTTCTTGCTAGATTGAACCTTTTAACAATATATAATATCCTTTTTTGTGACTTCTAATTTTGTTCCCTAAAATCTGCTTTGTCTGTGAATAATATAGCCACTTTGGCTCTCTTTTCATTACTGTTTGCATGGGATATTTTAGTCTTTGTACCTAAGGTGAGTCTCTTGTATTCACCATATAGATAGATCATGCTTTTTCATCCAATCCACCAATATCTTAGTTTTAATAGGGGAGTCTAATCCATTTACATTTAAGGTAATAAATGAGAAGAAGGATTTGCCTCCTTTTCTGTATGTCTTGCATTTTTTTTGTTCCTTTGTTACTCCATTACTGCCTCTTTTTTCTTCATTTACTTGCTTCTTTGTAGTGTACCATTTTTATTTCTTTCTTCTTTTCCTTTATATTTTTTAGTTATTTTCTTAGTGCTTATCTCTGTAATTACAGTTAACATCTTAAGCTAATAATCATTTAGTTCAACTAGTACCAACTTAGTTTCAATAGTATGTATACTCCTATGTATCGCCATCCCTCCCTCTTTATATTGTTATTGTCTCAGATTACATCTTTATACATTGTATGCATATTAATATAGATTTTAAGTGTTATTTTACACATTTGCCAATTAAATCATATAAGGGGGAAAAAGACAGTTACAATCCAAAACTAAAATAATACAGGATTTTTTAATTACCTGTGTAGTTATCTTTACTGATGTTCTTTGTTTCTTCTTAAGTCTTTGTGTTATCTAGTGTCCTTTTATTTCAGCCTGAAGGATTCCTTTCATTTCTTGTAGGGCAAGTCTTCTGGTAATGAGCTCTTTCAGCTTTTGTTCATCTGTAAATGTCTTAATTTCTCCTTCCTTTTGAAAAATAATTTTGCCAGATATAGAACTCTTAGTTGACAGATTTGTGGGGTTTTTTTCCCTTAAAGAGTTTATATATGCCATCCCACTATCTTCTGGCCTCCCTGGTTTCTGATAAGAAATCTGCTATTATCTTATTGGGGATCCCATGTATGTAACCAGTTGCTTCTTTCTTGCTGCTTTCAAAGTTCTCTGTCTTCAAATTTTGATAGTTTCACTATAATGTGTCTTGGTATAGGTCTGTTTTAGTTTGCTAGGCTGCCAAAATGCAATATACCAATAAAAGAAATGGGGATTTATTAGCTTAAAAGCTTACAGTTCTTAGGCCACGAAAATGACCAAATCAAGGCATTATCAGGTGATGCTTTCTCCCTGAAGACCAACTGCCAGTGATCCGGACTCCTGTGTCACATGACAGGGCACATGGTAGTGTCTGCTGACCTCTCCCTCCTTCAGTTTTCCTTGCCTTCAGCTTCCTGCTTCAAGGCTTTCTCTCCCTTTGTCTGAATTTCATTCTCTTATAAAGGACTCCATTAAGAGGATTAAGATCCACCCTGGACCATGCCTTACTGAAGTAACCTAATCAAAAGGAATGGATTGACTCTAAAAACACAATCTTCTGGGGTTCATTCAGCTTCAAACTATCACAGTTAAGCTTCTTGAATATATATATCCATGTCTTTCAGCAGATTTGGCGAGTTTTTGGCCACTGTGTCTTCAAATACTTTTTCTTTCCCTTTCTTTCTCTCTTGTCCTTCAGGGACCCCAATGATGCATATGTTGGTATGCTTGATAGTATACCACAGCTCCTTCGGGCTCTATTCATTTTTCTCCATTATTTTTCCTTTCTGCTCTTCACACTGCATACTTTCAATTATGTTGTCTTCAGGTTCACTAATCCTTTCTTCTGCCTTTTCAAATTTGATTTTGAATCCATCTAATGACTTTTTTGTTTATATCAATTTCTGTACTTTGCAGAACCAATATTTCTGTTGGGTTCCTTTTTATAACTTCTATCACTTTATTTTGTTCAGACACATTTACCTAATTTCCTTTAGTTCTTTTTTTTTTAAGGTTTATTTTTTATTTATTATATATCCCCCCCCCTTTTGCTTGTTCTTGCTGTGTTCATTTTTGCGTTCTTCTGTGTCTGCCTGTCTCCTCCCGCTGCGCCGACCCGCCGAGTCAGCTCACCACGCGGCGGCCTGCCCTGCTCGTGGGGGCTTGCCCTGCCCGCGGTGGCTTGCCTTCTCAAGGCGGTCTGCCCGCTCGAGGAGGCCCCAGGAACTGAACCCGGGACCTCCTATGTGGTAAACCAGCACCCTACCAATTGGGCTACAGCCGGCCCCTCCTTTAGTTCTTTTAATATGGATTACTTTAGCTCATTGAGCATATTTAAAACAATTAATTTAAAGTATTTGACTAATAGTTCTGTATGA
>PVKH010047625.1:0-10265 GCA_004027955.1 Chaetophractus vellerosus | reverse complement strand
TGCTTGAGCAAGTACTTCTAGGACAATGTTAAATAAGAGTAGTGATAGTGGGCATCCTTGTCTTGTTCCTGATCTCAGAGGGAAGACCCTTAGGATTTCCCCATTGAAGATGATGTTAGCTTTGGGTTTTTCATAAATCACTTTTATCATCTTCAGGAAGTTTCCTTCTATTCCTATCTTTTGCAGTGTTTTTATCAGGAAAGGGTGTTGTATTTTGTCGAAGGCTTTTTCTGCATCTATGGAGATCACCATGTGTTTTTTTCTTTCAATTTGTTTATGTGGTGTATTACATTGATTGCTTTTCTTATGTTGAACTATCCGTGCATACCTGGGATAAAACCCACTTGGTCATGGTGTATAATGCTTTTGATATGATGTTGGATGCGATTAGCAAGTATTTTTTTTTGAGGATTATAGCATCTAGGTTCAATAGAGAGATTGGTCTGTAATTTTCCTTTCTTGTGGTGTCTTTGTTTGGCTTCGGTATTAGGGTTATGTTGGCATCATAGAATGAGTTAGGGAGTGTTCTTTCCATTTCTATTTTTTGGAAGAGTTCAAGCAGGATAGTTAGTTCTTCTCAGAATGTTTGGTAGAAATCAGCTGTGAAGCCATCCGGCCCTGGGCTCTTCTTAGTTGGCAGATTTTTAATGACCGAATCTATCTCTTTGCTTGTAATTGGACTGTTGAGTTCACCGATTTATTCTTTCATCAGTGTACGCTGCTTATGGGTTTCTAGGAATTTGTCCATTTCTTCTAAATTATCATTCTTGTTAGCATATAATTTTTCGAAGTATCCTCTTATGATGTTCTTTATTTCAGTGGGGTCAGTAGTGATATCCTTTTCTTCATTCCTTATTTTGTGTATTTGCATTTGTTCTCTGTTTTCTTTGTTAGTCTGGCCAAGGGTTTGTCAATTTTATTGATCTTCTCAAAGAACCAGCTTCTGGTTTTGTTTATTTTTTCTAATGCTTTCTTATTTTCTATTTCATTTAGCTCTGCTCTGATCTTAGTTATTTCTTTTTTTCTGCTTCCTTTGGGATTAATTTGTTGTTGCTTTTCCAGTCCTTTCAGGTGTGCAGTTAATACTTCAATTTTACCTTTTTCTTCTTTTTTAATTTATGCATTTAGAGCTATAAATTTCCCTCTCAAAACTGCTTTGACCACATCCCATAGGTTTTGATTTGTTGTGTTCTCATTTTCATTTGATTTGAGGTAGTTACTGATTTCCTTTGAGATTTCCTCTTTGACTCACTGTTTGTCCAATAGTGTGTTGTTTAATTTCCATATCTTCATACCTGATCTTGTTCTCTGGTCCTTAGTGATTTCCAAATTCATTCCATTGTGGTCAGAGAAATTGCTTTGTATAATCTCATTCGTTCTGAACTCATTGAGAGTTGTTCTCAGGCCTAGCATGTGGTCTATCTTGGAGTATGATCCATGTGCACTCGAGAAGATTGTATATCCCACTGTATTAGGATGCAGCGTTCTGTACATATCTATTAGGTCCAGATCTTCTAATGTATTGTTCAGGTTCTTTGTTTCTTTACTGATTCTCTGTCTAGATGTTCTGTCTAATGGTGATAATGGTGTATTGAAGTCCCCCACTATGGTTGTGGAAGCATTTATTTCTCCACTTAGTTTTTGCAATGTTTGCCTCACATATTTGGAAGCACCCTGATTAGGTGCATAAATGTTTATGATTGTTCTCTCTTCTTGAGAGATTACCCCTTTTACTAATATATAGTGTCCATCTTTGTCTGTTATGATTGTTTTGCATTTAAAGTCTAATTTGTCTGATATTAGAATAGCTACTCCTGCCCTTTTTTGGTTATTATTTGCTTGTAAAATTGTTTTCCAGCCATTTACTTTAAGCCTCCTTGAATCCCTGGGACAAAGGTGGGTCTCTTGTAAACAACATATAGGTGGGTCATATTTATTTATCCATTCTACCAGTCTGTGTCTCTTGACTGGAGAGTTTAATCCATTAACATTCAGTGTTACTACTCTCATTGAATTTTTTCCATCTGCCATATTTTCTTTCAGTTTGTCTATGTCCTATGTAGTTTTTGTTTCTATTTGAGTCATTATTGTTGTTGCTACACTCTCCTCATGCTCTCTCTCTCCTGTTTTTTCCTTTCACCCTTTAGAGCTTCTTTTAGAATTTCTTGAAGTGCAGGTTTCTTGTTGGCGTATTCTTTTAATTTCTGTTTATCTGTAAATATTTTGAACTCTCCATCATTTATGAATGCCAGCTTTGCTGGATAGAGTATTCATGTTTGGAAATTTTTTCTTTTTATTGTCTTGACAATGTCATACCACTCTCTTCTTGCCTCCATGGTTTCAGTTGAGAAGTTAGCACTTATTCATTTTGTGTTTCCTTTGTATGTGATTGTTCTCTTTTCTCTTGCTGCCTTGAGTACTTTCTCTTTGTCCTGAGCATTGGACATTTTGACATGTATGTGTCTTGGGGTTGGCCCCATATTTGGGGTGCACTCTGCTTCCTGGATATGTACATCCATCTCCCTCTTTAGGTTTGGGAAGTTTTCAGCCATTATTTCCTTCAACACTCCTTCTGTTCCTTTTCCCTGCTCTTCTCTTTGTGGGATGTCTATTATGCATATGTTTGTTTGTTTTGTGTTGTCGGTTAAGTCCCTAAGTCCCTGTTGGATTTTTTATATCTTTTTTTATATCTTTTCTACTATCTGTTTGATTTCAGATGTGCTGTCTTCCAAATCACTAATTCTTTTGTCCGACTATTCAAATCTGCTGTTATGTGAATGTGTCATCTTTTTGATTTCTTGGATTGTACTATTCATTGGCATCAAAATCATTATCTTTTCACGCATGCTTAGAATTTCTTCAGCATGTGCTCCCGGTGTTTTCTTAATATCCTTAATCTCTTCCTTGATTTCCAGAAGTTGTTCCATGTTTAGTTGTTCTATGTTTTGCTTCTCTTCCTCATTTTTGGTTTGTTCTTTGGAGAGGTCCATGTCTTCTATTTTCTCAGTATGGCTTGTAATTTTTTGTTGCCCTCTGGTCATCATTAAATCTCGATGGGTTTGTTCAGTTGATAAGCTTCTCTCTTTCTATGTGTGTGTTAAGATTTCTCATTGATACTTTCTTCCCCTTGATGTATTTCCTTGCTGTTTTCTATGTTCCTATGAAGGAAGAAGATTAGGGCCAGATTATCCAAAAGGGGTGAAAAAGTAGAAGGAATAAAAATAGTTATGATAAGAGTTGGAAGAGGGACCTTATTAGGTTTAGCAAATTGAATATTTAACTCATGTAAGCAGCGTAGAGTGATAGGGGAGAAATTGGAATGCCTACTCCAAATAGAGAAAAGAAGAATATATAGAGTATTTTATATTACCAGAGTGATGAGATAGAGAACTATTAACAAATAGGTTGAAAGAAAAAAGCTAGTATAAGATGAAAGAAATAAAAGAGTACAGAATAGCCAAGATAAAAGTTAGTAAGGGTGAAATTGGGAGCAAATGAATAAAGGTGGAAAATTACAACCACCACGGAAAGCTGAAGGTAGAAGGATGAAGGAAGGAGAGGAGATAGTGTTGGTAGACACAATCACTATACACAGAGGATGGAAAGTCAAGTATAAAGAAGACCAGTAGAGAAGAAAAAAAGCTTTCTACACCTAATTAAACAAACAAACAAACAAACAGCCAAAAAAGAAAAAAGGAAAAAAAAGGGTAAACGGCGTTCCCTTTGGGGATTTGTGATTTGTGGAGCCTCTCAGCCTCTGTTCATTAATCAATTGCCTTGCAGCCTTCTCTCTGCAGGCTTTGGGGCAGAATTTAGCAATTAAAGCAGGTCTATATGTTTCTATTTATTTTTTGATGTAATTAGTGACCTTAAAGAACTCCTCTTCTAGACCACCCCCTCTTGTGAGGGACCCCAAATAGGTTCGTGGAAACTAGTCTATTACTTCCCCCTGCCTATTTTCCCCGGGGGATTTGTGTTACTCAGCCCGGAACTTTTAGTTGGTTGTAAGTTCCTGTTGCTGTCCCTTGCATCTGTGCAACAGGTAAGTGGATACGCCAGTCCCCTCCATCTGGCACCACTTCCTGCTGGCTAGTTTTTTCCCATTCCCACTGTCTAATTCCTTTGGGCGAGCTAAGTTGCTCAGCCCAGAACTTTTAATTGGTTGAAGTTTCCCGTTGCCGGTCCTTGTGTCTGCATCCCCGATAAGCAGTTTTGCCTTTCTTCTCCACCCGGCACCACTGCTAGGTGGCTGGTTTTTTTCCTCTTAAGCTGCTTGTGGGTTCCAGCAACCAAACCCACAGAAACCCTCTCCACCCCCTGTCAGACCTTCCCATTCTTGGGGCTTATCCCCTGCCTCACAGGTCTACAGGTGAGGTTTTGAACTTTCCACCCCCCTTCATTCAATAAATGAGAGAATACTGAATTCCCATCCTGGAGAGCTCTGCCACATTCTCTAAGGGAGTAGCAACAGTCCCCCAAGTGAAGGGGCAGTGACTGGTGAAGGAAGAGGATCCACTGATTGGCACTTGATATTGATGACTAACCTTATGAGTCATTGCTCTTGAAATTTATACAGCCTATTTTTATGGGGTGCCTAAAAGTTGCCTCCTGAGAGCCTCCTTGTTGCTCAAATGTGGCCTCTGACTAAGCCAAACTCAGCATATGAATGCATTACCTTCCAGCATTGGACATGACTCCTCGGGATGTGCCTCCCTGGCAATGAGGGATTGCTACCAAGTGCCAACTGGCAATATGACTGGAAAAAGACCTTAAATAAAAGGGGGAAAAGGTAAAGACAAACGAGTTTATATGACTAAGAGACTTCAAAATGAGTTGGGAGGTCATCCCAGAGGTAATGCTTATGCATATTTCAAAAGTGAATAACACCCCAAATAGTGGGGCTCCTGAGGTAACTGGAGACACCCAGGCCCTATGTCAGGGTGGATAGCTCCAGAGTTTGGTGCCTTGCCAATGGGCACTACTTTGGTGTTTGTGCTCCTGAGAGAGACAGTGTTGGACTCAACTATGTCTTCCCTGCACATGACTCATCTGTCCCTTCTATTCAAACCTATGCTTGATGCTGGAGTTTGTAGGTGTATGTCTAGAGACTTGAGTCTTTGGGCTGTCCATGTGCCAGCTGGCCTGGAACCTTGGTGGAGCTGCAACTCCTACTCAAAAGCACATTGGACTCACCCAGGACAACTGGCAGGGAGATGTTGGACAATGGCCAGCCCAGGGAATGGAGAGAGTCTGCAGCTGCAGATAATCCCATCCACCTTCCCCCTGAGTTATAAACCCCCTCTCAATTGGAGTTGTAGTGGACATCACCAACCCATACTCCTCAGGATGGGGGTAAGAGCTATGGACTACAGTGGACTTACTGTCATTCTTATATAGACATATTGTGACTCAAACACTGGAAGAAATTACAACAATTATGTGGAGCCAGTGGCTACTGGAGGCTTTGGGGGCAAGGAGAGAGAAAAGCAGCTGTAATACAGGGGCTTTTTTGGGACTTGGAAATTGTCCTGTGTGACATTGCAATGATAGATATAGGCCACTTTATATTATCATATAACATGCAGAACTGTGTGGGAGAGAGAGTGTGGTCTGCAATGTGAACTATGGCCCATGCTTAATGGCAAAACCCCAGGATGTATTTATCAATTGCAATTAATGTGCCACACTAATGAAGGATTTTTATGTGGGAGGTTGTGTGAGGTGTAGGAGGTGAGGAATATGGGAATCCCTATATTTTTTGTGTCACATTTATGTAATCTAAATTTTTTTAAATAAAAAAATTTAAATAAAAGGGAGTGAAAGTTAGGTTAGATTTAATATAATCCATGATAAGAAAGAGATCATATGATGCAAACAGATATAAATGAAAATGATTATTCTAATACAATGGAAACAAATTATAACAAAATTCTAATTATTATAATCCAACTGAAACTCTCATACATAATTTCTAAGAATGAAGTAAAGTTTTGTTTCAGTTATGCAAAAAAATAAAGTCTTGGAGAGTCAGTTATTTGGAGCAAAATTGAAGAAGACCTGTGAGTGCTTTTCCTTTCCCACATGTGGCTCATTTCTTTCCTGCCCCTTTCACTTTTGATAGGATTCTGCTTCATATGTATGCAAAATTAAAATAAATGTGGGCAAAAAATGAGCAAAAGACTTGAACAGATATTTTTTGAAAGAAGAAATACAAATTGCTAAAAAGCACATGAAATGACACTGAAATCACTAGCTATTAGCAAAATGGTTATCAACACCAAAATGTGATATCATTTCACACCCACTGAAATGGCTACTATTATGCTCTAATAATGATTGAAATGATGAATGATCAACTATGCGCTTGCAGGAAATAACATTGATTGTACACTCTGGATGAATTGTATGTTTGTTAATATGTATCAATAAAATTGATTTGTTGAAATAAAATACAAAATAAAACAGAAAATTAGAACAGTGCCATGCTCAGCAGACGAGGAGAATATGGGAAGGTACAAGTGGGAAGATGGCTCCTTCTCCTATCAAATGTAAAGATTTCTCTGAGAAGTCCTGTAAAGATAATGGGGCCATCAAGGAGTGGGGTGTGAAGTATCATGGCAGGGATAAAAACTCAAAAGAGTTGCAGTGCTTCCAGTGGGAACAGCAGCATCAGGTCTTTCTCCAGCTATATCTCCAGTTCTTGCTCTAGCACCAGCATGGGGTCAACTCTTAAGTCTCAAGTGATTCAGGCAATTCTAGCACATCCTGCTTCTCCAGCTTGGGTAGCTCCTCAGGCTCCCCAAGTCCTTCTGATTCATCCATGGCAATAAGCAGCATTATTGTTCCAAATCCAAACCATACAAAAGAGATGAAAAGGAAAGGAAAATTCTGAGCCTTACCCCTAAACCCACCAAAGCACACACTGGGAGTTTTGCCATTATTGTGATGAAGGATCTCATCATAAGATGTTTTCCACCTATGGGAAAAGTAAAATAATTAATATTCCAGTGGTAAAGAAGCATCACCATCTATGTAAAGGCTATGCCTATGTTGAGTATGATAATACAGATTAAGTTAAGAAGGCACTGAAACACATGGACAAGGACAAATAGATGGCCAGGAGATCACCACTACAGCTGTGCTGGCTCACTGGCCTCTGAGGAGAATGCTGCCACCAACTCCTATGTGGTGCAGGTCTTATAACCACAAAAATCCTGCACACTGGTGCTTATAGAAAGTTTATTTATTATTGACAAAATTGGAAGCATCCAAAATGTCCTTCAATAGATGAATGAATAAACTGTGGTACATACTTACAATGGATTATTATGCATCAAAAACAAACAAGCAAAGAGAAATGAGTCATCAAGCCACAAAAAGACATAGCAGAATCTTAAATGCATATATCTAAGTGAAAGAAGAAGTTCTGAAATAGCTGGATACTATATGATTCCAACTACATGGCATTCTGGAAAAGACAAAACTATAGAGACAGGTAAAAGATCAGTGGTTGCCAGGGGTTCCGGGGGAAAGGTGGAGAGATGAATAGATAGAACACAGGGCATATTATGGCACTGAAAATATTCTGTTTGATACTGTCATGGAGGATAAAAGAAATGACTTGTCAAAACCTAGAGAACTGTACAACCCAAGAGTGAGCACTAATGTAAAATTTTGACTTTTGCAGGAATCCATCCTGCAAAGTTTTGTGGTGATCTGTCCAGCAGAGCCCAAAAGGGCACAAAGAATTATTCTGAACACTGAGGTTGTGAGAGATGAGGGGAAGAACGGCTAAAGGATCTCTTCTCCCAAGCTGATCCCCAGCATGATTTTTATTCAGAATTTTTTTCACAGTAAAGTTTAGGGTGTCTGTGAGAAATGGCAGTTGGGCAGTGTGTATGTGAGGGGTTGTTAAAATACCAAAAGCAATCCAAGCATATAGATAATGAAGACATATAGTGGCTTAAGTCAAAGATAAGGTGGAGGCAAAAGGTTTTGTTTAACTAATTACCTGAATAGATCAAGAATGTTTTTGTTTAGGGTAGGAGCTGATAGTGCTGACTTCCCTGCATAGGAAGAGGAGCAGGCCTCTAAACTTTCTTAGAAGTAAAGATCAGAAGAATCCCACATTTTCCCCTTCCTTAAATATATACAGAGAGGCAATGGTGGTGCTGAGACAAGGTTGTAGCACATCTGCAGGATTTTTGGTTTAGCTGAGTGTGGGAATAAAACCATAAAGGGAATAAAACTCCTTCCTTGGAAGGGATAGGGCAAGCTTGCCACTGCAAGCCTCCTCAATAATACTTGCTGGTCCCTAAGATATTGTGCCTTTCTTAGGTTGTTCCTTCCCTGAGGAATCTTACCCATCTTTTGCTAACCAGCCCTTTTTCTTTTGGGAGACAGGCAAAGCAGAATAGAAATCAAATGATTTTTTCCCATGACTTCCACACTCAGCATACAAAACAAAGCCTTATTTGTTGTACACATATGCAGGATCTGAAATTACATTTGGTAACTGTAAGGCAACCACTATGCAGAGTAACACAGCCCAAATAAGAGGTTTATAGTTGACATGAAGTAGGGATAGGTTGGGAAAATGGGGAGGTAGAAAGGGGATAAGAATTAAAGATGTTTAAGCCATAGAACTCTGAAGCTTCTCTCTTCTGGAGACCCAGAGGCAGGGGGCAGGGATGAAGCTGTGGCCAAGGTGATGATTTTCTGTTCACCATGATGAGCTCAAGAAAGGGCTTGGCAGATTAACCTAAGGGTTGATAATAAAAGAAGAAATATGATTATTCCAATAAGAGATATTACCCAGATTTTAATGTTTAGGCCATGAAATTAGATGGATTTAAGCATTATAAATTATCATTGAGTGTTTGAAACACATTTTGTTGTGTAAGAATTTGTATTTGAGATAATTGATGTTCTGGATGTTTCTGGAGAGCAGCACCTCTCCCTGTGGATGGGAAGAGAAGGCCTCTTGTAAGTGGGGTTTTACTTGTTCCCAGGAAAGCTGGGAACTTTTCCAAGGGGAAGGAGTAAATACAAATTTTTACATGTTTTCAATCACAGTGCAAATCTTGTCTGGTAAGCAGAGCTTGTTGTTTTTTTGTTTATCCAAAGAATAGTCTTAGCAAGAATATTATTATTGATATGAGTTCTTGTTAAAAGTTTGTCAGTAACATTGGTCATAAATTGATTAAAAGCTTGAGCAGTTTGGACAGATACTGATAAGGTGACTACCACAATGGTGGCAGTGACAACAATGATAATAGCTGAAACAATGAAAGTAATACACATACCAATGAATTTTTTAGGTTTGATTGTTTAAGATTTCCCCAAGTTACTCCCTGAGTTTGGGTAGTGTTATGGCATGATTGTGTCCAGGATTTCCTATATTGCTCCATTGTCATCTTTTCCATCTGTGGTATTGGGTTGAATGAGTGATCTTTCCAGCTCATGGGATAGCATCACATTTTTTTCTGGCAGTCACTGGGGGCCTGTTGGAGTAAGAACACATGATACCCTCACTCCCATGTTATAAGGTTTCCAAGTCCTTTCCAAGATCCATCTCCTAACATTTCTTTGTACAGAATTTTAGCTTGTGCTTGATGACTCTCTTGATGAGGGGAAAATGTATTTTAACTGCTGACAGGCTGTTTGGTTATCACATTTAAAAACTTTTAAAGTATATAGTGTTAGGGTTATTGTATTTCTAGTGGATGTATCTATACTCCCACTTTTTTTGTTTTAGATGACATGACATATCCTAAATATTTTTAAGGCTGAGTTAATTGGACTTCATTTGAGGCTATTTGGAGTCTGGCTTGGGTAAGAGAATTTTGGAGATGTTTATAGAATTGTGTTAAAAGTGTTTTTGAGGGGACTGTAGTAAGGATATTATCCATGTGATAATAGATACATGCTTGTGGCAAAGTAGAACGAGTAAGGCCTAAAGCCTTAAAGACATAATATTGACACATGGTGGGGCTATTGAGCATTCCTTGTGGCAGGACTTTTTGCTGATATTTTGTTAGTGAAATTTTGTTAATAATTGAAAGAATCCATAATAAGTGAAAGATAATTGAAAAACAGGGATTTAAGTGTTATATTTCAATCTTTCACAGTATGTATTTATTCATTCACATACTCACCAAACTGGGGGTTACACTGACATAACTGGCCCACTTTTGGCCAGAGTTTTGAATGGATATAATATAAATGCTTGTATGCATATCTAGTTTAATGTTTATACTGACAGA
>PVKH010047624.1:0-10279 GCA_004027955.1 Chaetophractus vellerosus | reverse complement strand
TTTTTTTTTTTCCAGTTGTGCTCTTTTCTTCCTTGGAGCTTGATCTATGGGGATTCTAAGGTCTGGGTTGCAGCACATTCCAGCTAAGCAGCTTTGTATTCACTTTAGCAAAGTGTATCATAGCATTTTGCCATCCCAGGGCCCCTTTAAACTGAGATTTCATCTTGGGTAGTGAAGATTCTGAACTCTAACCTATGTTTGTGTGCAATTGTGGTTCCACATTTTCTTGGAAGCCTTGATTCTATTCCCTCCCAGTCACTCCACATTTCCTCCACCAGAATCCTGAGCCAAATCTGAGAAAGACCTTTGTCTTTAGTTTCCTAATTCTCTCATTGAGGATGTAGGTTTCGAGGTCCTGCTTTAGCTGGGGGGTCTATTATCTGACCTTCTACCAGTCTGTGGCTCTGAGCTTTGTTTCCTATCTCCTGCTCCCATGTCCTGCTCAAACACAGATTCTAGGCCAACAGGATTGGGCAGACACTCCAAGCTACACCCCTGTGGATTTGTGCTTTCTGGCTATTCCAGCTTCTTACTTTACCTGTCAGTTCAGCTTTGCATTAACGATTTTCTGGAAAATATAGTATTTTTTGCATTTTTGCTGTGCTGAGCCTGGAGATGTTTCTGTGAACATCTGCTCTGCCATTTTGCAGCAAGAGATAGCTTCCTTTCTTGGCACACTCGCCTTGCCCTGGGTCATGCTGCTGGCTCTGAAATCTGTGCTCTTTCTGCCACAACAGCCTGCATTTTCATTTCCTCCCCTGTTGTGTTCCAAGAACTGGTGGACAGGTCAGACAAGGTCTGTGCCCTGAGGCAGCTAGTTCTCTGGTGGGGGACATGAACAAGCAACAAGTAAGAAAAGAAACCAGATCATTTCAGCTCAAAGAAGATAGTGCAACGAGACTGGTGGGGGACGATGGGCAATTTTGAGGAGGTGACACGGGAGTAGAGAGTTGAAGGTTAAGAAGAAGCCAGACTTTGAAGATCCAGAGGAAGAGAACAAAGAAGGGGAACAGCAAGTGAGCAGATCTGTGATGGGGGCAGGTTTAGAGTGTTGAGGAAGAGGAATGAGGCCACAGGAGGAAGTTTGGGCTGGGGTGGGGTGGGTAAGTCACTTTGCTGTCACCATTCTTACTGCCCTTGCCCCAGGCTGGGCTTGGCCCTGAGTCCAAGCTTCCAGACCCTTGCCCCCCACCTTTTGGGCATAGACACACCTGGCTTTCCTCCCTGAAGCACAGGTGCTGCAACTGATCTTCTAGGCTTGGTGTCCTCCATGGCTTCCATTTGGATCAGATTGTGCCAATCCCATGGCCTTCACTGTGCCCTCTGTACCTCATCCTCGACCATCTTACTGCCTGTTCCTAGCCACATTTGTGCACTGCCCTGCCGCTCAATGCCTGACTCACCGCAGGACCTGAGCCAGTATGTTCAGAGTCTCTGTGTGTGCATGTGCATGTGCATGCCCCTCTGCCCTCTGCCTTCACTCTCACCACCTTTCTGCCTGGAATCCCATTTCCTCAGCTCCATTTATCCAAGCCACCCCTCATGCTCCCTCTGGTCAGCCAGAATCATGCTCTTTTCTCAGCTCCACTAGCCCTTTAGTGTTACCTCTTCTGCCATTTTACACCTGCTCCCCTGGTGCTCAGTTATTTGTATCCATGTCTCATTCTCTAGGGATAAAAGCTCTGAAAGGCTGAAAAAATGTGCTCAAAGTCATGAAGCAAGGCCTTGCTCAGTGTAGGTGCTTAATGAGTGCTTTTTTGATGATATAATCAAATGTATTGGAAACAAACTTCATCACTCATCTTGCCTCCTCTTGGACAGAGTGTCACACTCAGTGATGGGGACAGTAGCTGCCTAATGACCAAATAAGGTTTGGGAGGTTACAGTTCCCAGGAAGGAATTTTTGTGCATAGCTCTTTATTAATATTTAACATTGATATTAATGGATAAATCATAGCTAATATGAATCAATACAACCTTCCCTTGATTCAACAAAAACTCATACAGCACCCACAGACGCCCACCCTGGAACAGCCCGGAAGTTGTGACTGGGCTTGTCCTGGGCACTGTCCACTCTTCCTTTTAAGAACTGTTACGTGTAATGCTGTCCTCAGCTTCACAAGGAAACTTCACATATATTGAGAACTTTCACAGTCATCTTATTTAGCCTCACCATAAAAAAATGACTAAGCTTTCTTGAGTATTTACATATACATGCCAGTTGCTATTCTAAACACTTTACCTGCAGCAACTTGCTTTAGTTCCCTTAACCTTAAAAAGTGGGCCCTCTCATGGTCTCTGCTTTAGAGATAGGAAGCAAGATGAACTACCTGTACAAGCACTCCAGCTGGATCCACACCTGGACAGGCTAGTTCCATAGTCTGGTCTTATCTCTACTCCCAACCATACCATTCAGTGGGATTAATCCCATTCTTTATGTTGCAGTTCCCTCACAACCTTCCATTACTAATTTCTGATCTCCCTAAACAAAAATCCTACAGCCATTTTACATTAATTCCACATTTCCCATGTTCTCTGCCCCTGGTACCCAGTACTCTATTTCCTCTCTTTATGAGCTTGCATATTCTCCTAAATATTTTATTTGTAGATACCATGGGACTTAACTTTAATACCCAAATTCATAACACTCTCATTTGCTTGTATACCAATGAAACTAAATGTTATATGCAAACTATGTTCTTATACCACTCCTGCCCCTTACCCTTATGTACTTCTTGTTACAGATTGCATGTTTATACATTATGAGTCCAAAACCATTCATTTCTCATTACCTTTTTTAGATTTCCTGTTAGATACTGTAGGAAGTAAAAAGCAGAGATACAAACCATGTGATTTTTATATGGTGTCTGTTGTATCTTTAACTTCTCTTGTAGGTCTAGTCTAGTGGAGACAAACTCCCTCAACTTTTGTTTATCTGGGAATGTCCCTGTAATTGTTTGACAGTTTTATCTAATTATGAATTCCAAAAATATAAATTGAATCATGCTTGTAAATGGATCTGTTCATCTGGGCATGATTGGGTTATAATTAGGGTGTCAGCTGGGCTGTATCAGTAAGGTGTTGAGCCCCACCCCTCGGTGGATGTGGTCTCAAGTATAAAAGGAAGGGCCAAAGATGGAGCAGATTTGAGAAGCAGATTTTTGAGATGCAATTCTGATGTTGGAGAGGGCCATTCACCTGATAATCTACAGCTGACCTTGTGGAAGAAGCACTAAGCCTGGAGAGAAATGCAGCCCTGGCAGTAGAGGAACCCAAAGGCTTGAGCCCTGGTGGATGTAGGCAGCTGTCTTGCTCCAATACATGGGCTTTTGTGAGTCTGGTAACTGTAAGCTTCTACCCCAAATAAATACCTCTTATAAAGACCAACCAATTATTGGTATATTTTGCAAAGACACCTCTTTGTCTGACTAATACAGTCCCTGATTTTTGAAAGACAATTTTGCCAGATATAGAATTTTTGGTTAGCAATTTTTTTGCTATCAGTGTTTTAAATATCTCAGTCCACTGCCACCTTGCCTCCATGGTTTCCAATGAAAAATCAGCAGTTAATCTAAATGAAGCTCCCTTATATATGACACTTCATTTACCTCTTGCAGCTTTCAGAATTCTCTCTTTATTTTTGGCATTAAATGACTTGAATATGATATGACACAATGTGGGTTTATTTGGGTAGATCCTGTTTGGAGTTCATTGAGCATCTG
Organism: Chaetophractus vellerosus; assembly: GCA_004027955.1. Taxonomy (NCBI): domain Eukaryota; kingdom Metazoa; phylum Chordata; class Mammalia; order Cingulata; family Chlamyphoridae; genus Chaetophractus; species Chaetophractus vellerosus. Next base: position 6,557 of record PVKH010047624.1, on the reverse strand, counting down.
GGATGTGTATATTCATGTATTTCATTAAGTTTGGGGAGTTTTTAGGGGGCCCCTACCAAAATGGTGAAGTGAGATACTTCAGGACTCTGTGCCCCCGCAATAGCTTTGAACAGCCACCAAGAATTGGCCCAAGTATCTTTATAAAAGCTCCAGAAAATGGTTAAAGGATTGTGGTAACAGGGAAAGTGCTAAATCAAGATAAAGGCCAACTAAAAGCAGTACAATCTCAGAGTGCCCTGGCTGACTTCTCCCCTACACTTCACCAGCTTCAAGTGATCCCCTGTCCCTGTTCTGGAGACAGCACAGTAAACCTTGTGCACATTGTGGGAGCATGCATACCTCACCCAATCTGTCTGGTGGTGGTCTGAAGGACTTACTGCCCTAGAACTTGCCCTGCATGTAGCAGGTGGCTCTCTTTCAGATTGCTGTGGGAGAGCAGTAAGGTCTTGCTGCCTGGGACCTGGGATTGCTGGCTGTAGGACATATAGTGCAGTGCTTGCGACCATAAGAAAACTGTTTCCTAGGGAAGAGGGGACATTAGTATGCATACAGAGGAATTCCTAGGGCCACACATGCATGCCCAAGACAAGACATGACCAATACATGTACAGAAAGGATTAGGGAGACCCCTATGGTTTGGCCTAGAGCTATTCTCCAAACTCATTGTATTGTATGGATAAGTCCTGAAGGAGAACACTCACACAGGTCAATCTGCAAAGACTAGGAAAGGTATTTCTTGTTTTTATTTTGCTAGCTCCTGGCATTCAAGAAAAGCTCTGTCATAGCAATAGCTGGGTACAAGCTTAAGGAACAGACATGTCAGAGTCTAAATTCCAGTGACAGCACACTAAAATATAAAAATATCAGGTTTCAACAAAAGATTACAAAACATACAAAGAAATAGGAATTGATGGCCCAGACAAAGGAGAAGATTAAAACATTAGAAGCCATCAACAAGGGATGTCAGAACTTGGACATTCCAGAAAGGACTTAAAAATATGCCAAAAGAGCTAAAGGAAAACATGGACAAAGAACTAAGGGAAATCAGAAAAATGATTGATGAACACAAAGAGAATATCAACAAAGAAGTGGAAATTAAGCAAAGGAACCAAACAGAGCTGAAGAACATAGTAACAAAAATGAAAAATCCCCTGGAGCATATTGGAGATAGCAGAAGAAAGAATCAAAGAACTTCAAGGTAATGCAATTAAAATCATCCAATCAAGAGTAGAAAGAAGTAAGAATGAAGAAGTGTGAACGGAGCCTGAGGAACCCATGGGATACCATCAAGCATACCAATGTATGCATTGAAGGAGTTCTAGAATGAGAAGAAAGATAGAAAAGGGCAGAAAGAAGAGTCAAAGAAATATGGCCAAAAATATCCCCAATTTAATGAAAGAAGTAAATATATACATCTGAGATGCTCAGCAAACTCCAAATAAGATAAACCCAAATGGACTGACACTGTATCATATTATAATCAACTCTTGAATGCCAAAGGTAAAGAGAGAATTCTGAAAGCTGCATGAGAGAAGCAACATGCCATGTACAAGAGCGTCTCAACATGCCACTTTCTCATTTGGAAACCATGGAGGTGAGAATGCAGTGGGAGGACATATATAAAGTGCTGAAAGCAAAAAATTGACAACCAAGAATTCTGTATCCAGCAAAACTGTCTTTCAAAAATGAGGGAGAAATTGACATTACCAGATAAATAAAAGCTGAGGTAGTTTGTCACTATTAGATCAGCCCTATAAGAAATGCTAAAGGTAGTTCTGTGAGTTGAAAGGAAAGGGCACTAGACAATTGACTGAAACCACATGAAGAGATAAAGATCTCTGGTAAAGGTAATGACATGGGTAAATATAAATATCAATACTATTGTATTTTTATTTGCAAGTCCACTTTTTACTTCCTATAGCTCTAAAAGGTAAAAGCATAAGATGAAATAAGTCAATGGTTTTGAATTCATAATGTATAGATATATAATTTTGACAGGACTCCATTAAGGTGGGGGGAGGAAGGGGTATAGGAACATAGATTTCTGTATGCTACTGAAATTAAGTTGGTATCAAAGCAAACAAGACTGTTATATATTTAGGATATTTAAGCCCCATGGAAACCACAAAGAAAATATCAGAGAATGTGAAACATAATGGATGAGTCAATAGGGATATGATTTTTGGATGAATGTTCATAAAGTCCACTACCTGCCACAATTTTAGGGGAAGTTCTGAGAAATGTTTTTCTGAGACTAATGGGTGGCAGGATGATGGTGACGAGGGATTATTTTTCTCTCCTCATTGGATGCTGTGTGGTTTGGGATGCTGGTCCCATGCTGGGCAGTTGGCCTACCACAGCATTTTCCCAGAAGCCTCAGTACCACCGCATGTGTTAATGGTGGTCTATTAAGTTCAGGAAATGAAGGCTTGGTCCCTCGGTGTGTTCTCCTGTGTGTGTGCCAAAGTCCTCCTGCCTTCTTGTTTAAGATCAGACAAATAGGGCACCCTATGGATAGAGCAGCTCAAGTTCAGGGCTGAGGAATGCCCAAGCTTCCTGCATTGTGTCCAGGTGAGGGCCCTGCTTCTTTTACCTTATAAGGAAGCAGATATTTGAGATGTTATTTCACCCTGTTGGGCCCCAAGCATGACACCTCTTTGAAGGCAAAAGGAACAGTTTGATTTAGTCCCACTTCATATCCTTTTGAATGATTCAGGTTGAAAAGTAATTTTATCCATTATCATTTATCTAAATGTATGAGGCACCAGGGCTTAGATGATGAAACTGTTATAATAAAAGCAATTAGGATTACATAAACCTTTGTGTGGTTGGCACATAAAATGATCTGCATATTTCACCATCTTAGATTTGGGACAAATGATTTATTCTCAGCCAGGCAGTGACAGGTTGCAAAGTGGCCAATACTAAAAATGTGACAACAGAGCAACAGGCTCCCAGTCAATTTCTGGGTAATAAAAGCTCTAACGCCAATACCTGCCAATCTCTGGCAGCACCTCCCTCACTCCCTGACAATTTTACTTATCTGCTCAAAACATTCTAACATAGTCTACATTCTGTCTTTCAACATTTCCCCAAATTCCTTGCTAAGAATATTTTGGCAATAAGATTTTCTTCAAATAGAAAAAAACACACAAAAAGATCCCAGTGTTTATTTGCTTCAACCTCTGTTCTTCTCTACATAGAGAGGAGTGTTGGTCTGCTGATACCATGGCTCTGGCCACCTTTCCTAGTTGTGGGTTCTGGGCTCTGAACTTGAGCTCCAGACACTCACCTGTTTTTGGTATGTTTGAACATGGTGGATCTTTCTGCCCTGACATGATCTCAAAGCACTTTTCCCCCAAGTGTGTTTTGTCAGCTGTCAGTCCATGTTCTCAGATAAGGGGGCTCTAGTTAAATATGTTTGGGAAATAAATGCTGGGTCAAGCAAACTCCATTGCTCAGGATTTCTAACTGCCCCAATTTGCTGATAGCCATGGAGAACTACTGAGCTCTAAGGGCCCCAGCATCCTACCCTTTCCTAAATTTGCTGGCATCCAAAATCCCCTTTCACAGCATGAAAGTTCATTCCCAGGACACACCTGGGGAACTGCTGACATGGTATGAGAAAAGTTGTGGTGCTAGGGACACAAACCTTAGTTTCTTTGATGATGAATAATTGCACAACCTTGGGTGAACCTCACTATTGTGCAACAGAAGTCTTATTTTTTTTTAACAATGATATGTGAAGTTAAAAATATCTCTCAATTTTAAGGTATCCTGTGTTGAATGCTTTAGAGATTTAGGATGAAGTTTGCATTTCTGAATACCATGTTTTCTTAAAGCAGATGGCTTAAAGATGCACAGCTCTGGGGATTTGACACACCTCTCAGGGTGGGGGTGGGGGTGGGGATGGGGGGCTTGGTTTACTCCTGAATTCTGAGCATTTGAGCTGGCATTTGGAAATCTCCTCCCTTTAGGCACCCCGCCTCCATCTTGGGTGTGTAGAACACCTGAGCTTAGACTCTCAAAGACTTGGAGCTCATGGCTTCAGTGTCAGAAAAGGGATGAGGGAGGTTTGCTTCTGTGATTAGAAACTATTCACTAAACCACCTTCTGGATTTCTTCTACAATAATGATTTCTTCTATTAAAAACTTCCTTTTAAAGGAAAATTGATTTATGTAGGAAAAAAGCCATGCATGTGAAAAATAAAGAAAAGCAAAAATAAAAAAAAATTATTTTCAAGAGATATCCAATTTTAACCATTTAAAAATATAAAAGTGGAAATCTACTTTATAATTTTGTATCCTTAACTTTTTTTCATATAATATCTTAAGCAAGAGTTGTTCTTATTATAATTGAAGAGTGACAATCCACATTACTAAAAATGTAAGTGCAATGCATTTCCAACAACATAATGTTGTATAGTTACTGAGAGGTGGAGGCTCTCAGAAAAGTCAGAGTTCTTAAGATCAGGGCAAGTAAAATTTAAAATGTTTTCATTAATGTTTCTCATAATAACAGACCCAGATGAGAAAAAATTACACTTTGCAAAAATGAAAGAAATTTCCTAATCTTTATGATTGGATGGTATTTGGAGAGAATATTCTGAAAGTGACACTGAGTCAGTTTTGTTTTGTTTGTTTTTTTTTACATATCCCCGCCCCCCTTTCTGCTTGTTCTTGCTGTGTTCATTTTTGTGTTCTTCTGTGTCTGCTTTGTCTCCCCCCATTGCGGCAACACGCCGAGTCAGCTCACCGGTGAGCGGTGGCCTTGCCCACTTGTGGGCGACTTGCCCTGCTGGCAGGCAACTCTGCTCTGCTCGCGGGTGGCTCCGTTCTGCTCATGGGTGACTTGCCTTGCCTGTGGCAGCTTTGCCCTGCCCGTGGCAGCTTTTTGCCCTGCCCACAGTGGCTCTGCCCCACCCACGGTGGCTTACCCCCTCAAGGCAGTCTGCCCCACTTGGAGAGTTCCCCGGGAACCGAACCCCAGGCCTTCCATGTGGTGTACTGGCACCTTATCCACTGGGCTACAGCCAGCCCCCTGAGTCAGTTTTAAGTGGAAAGCATGGACCTCTATCTGAGTCTTCATTAGTTGGCATTGTTTACATGGCAAGGACCAGGAAGTGGTGGGGAAACCCTCTGGCATTAGGTCGGGCTGATTGACTGTCAATGGGCATGTGGCACATGCAGCCCTGGGAACTGGAACTTTGGTACAAAGACCCGGAATGACTTAAAGAAGAATTTTCCCTAGAAGAACGCTTTAAAATGTACGACTATTTTTGTTTTTGGAGTGACTACGCAAACATATGCTTAAACTGAATTCTTAAATTTGGGGTATGTTTAGGGAATTTAATTTCTTTACAGTTTGTAATGAATTATAATTCCAACTGTGTGCCTTTTTTCCAAAAGCATTATACATTGTACTGAAAAGATTACATTCTTTTGGCTTTGGAAAAACATTTCCTGTTCAGTTGAAGCTATTAAAGCCTGTTTGCATTTCACATCTGGAAACCCTTTCCTGCATCTGCCATTCATCACCAGCTCATCCCTTATGGGTCCCCACCTCAGCCTCCAGCGCATATGTAAAACGGCCCAGACTGGTTTACCTCCCAAAGGTCCCTCTGTGCAGTCTGGCGTGGCCCTGGGATGGTGGCAGAGGTGGAAGGGGAGGTTGGGGAGAGGGGAAGAGTGGCCGTCCAGTGGCTAGGTGGCACCTCTGACTTGGGGCAAGGGGGTCTTCTTTCCACACTGAGTATGGGGAAAGTGTCTCCCTCCTCCTGGGTTAGGGAGGGGGTCTTCCTTTAACATGGGGGTGGGATCTTCCATTCCCCTCCCCATTCCCTCTTATTTGCCCTGCCACCCCAACTTTGTCTAAGAGGGAAGCTGCTGAACTTTGCCAATGGGGGCCTCAGCTGGGCCTCGCAAGTTTTCCAGCCTCGGTTTGGGTCGGGCCAGGTGACCCTCTCTTGCAGAGTTCTCTCCTTCCTCATGGGAACACAAGCCCTGGTTCCCCGCATGCCCAGCAGGGCTGCTGGTCGCCAGCCACCGGCCACCTGGCCTAGGGAATTCAATCAAGAGGGAACCGGGTATTTTGTCGAGGTATCTTGTGACTGACAGCCCTCACCACCGCCCTGCTCTCGCCCTGTGTTTGCAGTGTTGGTGGAGGATAAATTGATTCCCACACCCTGACCTGCCCTTCCTGCTACCAGGCATGGGCCCATGCCACTCGCACCCAGGATTGCGGGGCTCTGCCAGAACCCCCTAGCAGTTTATGGGAGTGAATTAGCCAGCTGGAAGTGGTGCTGGGCTGAGGGCGCTAGGCTCAGCAAAGGGCGGTCCCAGCAATTTTACAGTTCCGTGCTGAGTAACACAGTCTCATCTCCCCTGGGGGAGTCAGGCAGTGTGAAGTAATAGATAAGTCTCCAGGAGCCTATTTGGGGTCCCCTCACAGGAGGGGGTGGTCTAGAAGAGGCATTCTTAATCTTTCTGAACTTGCACCAAAACTTTTTTTTTCATACCCATGGGAAGCCACATGACCAACTGGAAGAAATAAATAG
>PVKH010047623.1:0-10280 GCA_004027955.1 Chaetophractus vellerosus | reverse complement strand
AGGGCCTCATGCTCACAGGAATGGATTAGTTAAAAATGAAATCCTTTTCTTTTTGGGATTCGTAAAATAACTTCAAACTGTCACACCACTGAATTGTACAATTAAAAATGGTCAAAATGGAAAATCCTATGATATATATGCATATATTTTTTACTACAATTTAAAAATAAAAAGGAGAATTTACTGCAAGGAAATTATCTCCAAGAAATGAGGACCCAAAATCTTAAATGTGACTGGGCTTCATGAACGAATGGATTCCAACAACTCCAAATGCTGTCAGTCCTCTCTCCATCTCTTATTCCTCCTTACTGAACATCTCTTCCATTTCTTACTCAGCCTGTTTCTCTCCCTCTCTTTGTCTCAATATCTGTCAATTTCTCTTTCTCTCCAGTCCAACTTCTTCTGTACTTCCAGTTCACATGGGCAGAACTCTGTCCATTCTTAATCCTTATGTTTTATATTGGGGGAGCCCAATACAGACTGATTCTTTTCGATTCAAAATTTCTGGGGAAATACTCTGTTTGTTGGAGTTTTGTTAAGTGGCTAACACAGAACAATCTGTGTTTAGGAAGGGATACATTTGGTCCAGCCCAAGTAAAATATACCCAAATATACCCAAACACCAGTGGCCAGAGCAGGGTCAATGTGCATTCTCGTATAGCAATTTCAGTGATAAATATGAGATGGAGCCCTAGAAAACAGACAATGGGTAGATAATTCCTTAGATGTCTACTACATCCCTATATATTCAATACATCAGTAAATCATTATTCTATTCTCACTTCCCCCCTTTTTTCCAATTTATACTCCATCCCTTCTGCCACTACCCTGCCTGAGATCCTGGGCATTTCTTACCTACACTACCACAGTAGTTTCCTATTTAGTCTCTTATATATTCTCCCTAATTAGTCTCATCATTTATACCACTGCACACCCCCTTGCTACTGACATTCCTATACTCTCCCCAAACTTTCCTCCATGCTGTTACCAGGGGAAGCTTTCCAAATTTCAGAACTGATTATCTTCTCCCCCTGAGTAATGCCACATCTTAGTGAATTTGAAAGAGCCTAAGTTTTAGGGCCAGCAAACTCTGGTTCCATAGCTTACTGGCTACTTAGCCTTCTTGTCCTTTAGTTTCCTCTCCTATAAAACAGAGATAAATAATATTTATATCATAAGGTTATCTTGAGGGTTAAATTATATAATGTATGTAAGGTACCTAGCACAGTGTCTCGCATTAGTAAACACTCCAAAAAAAAAAAAAAAAAAAAAAGGTAATAGTGTCTCTTTCTCCTGCTCTATCTCCTAATCACTTATAATTAATTCTAAAGTTCTTTACATGTCATACAAGAAATCTGCCACATCCTAGCTCTAAGATGGGGCTGGTTCTTTCACACATAGTCTAGCTACGAGCATTAGCCTCTGATCTCTGGTGTTCACCCAAAACATTCTTCTTGTTCTGACTTTTTTGATCCTTTGACTTCCTACTTATCTAATCTGTATCAGGCCTTCTGGGTCTTTCTGACCTGTTTGGAATCATTTCACCATTCAACCAGTGTCAGGCCAACTCCACTTAATTTTTCTTTCATATTCTTATGTGGTTTTGGTCCACCTGAAGCTTCAGAGGGATGCTCTCTTATCGTTCACCTCTGTCTTGGTGCAACCCAGACTGAGTTCCTTTCCCTTTTCCCCTTCCCCAACCTCTACGTCTCCAGAATCATACTTTAGTTCAGGGGATGGGGATTGGACATAAAGTCCTCCAGTTGCTTCTCTGCTTATCTCACCACTGTCCTTTCCCCTACACACCATCCATACTTTTTGACATTTTGCATATATACCCCCATGCTGTTTTCTCTAATTTGAGTCCCATTTTCTCCCTTGTCCACCTGGAAAATCTAATTTAAGACCCTTTTTTTCAAGCATTTCTTTTTTGATAAAGGCTTGCTTGACTTCCCCTTCCTTTTTCTCCCCTGAAGGATAAACACCACGTCTCTTTGTAGGTCTGGAATGGTGCCAGGCTTATAGCTGGAGCTCAGTGAATGTTTGTTGAAAGGCAGCCGCTAAAGTGACTGGCCATTAATTCCCAGATCCCCGGGGCTGCCCTTGCTCCTAATCTTTTTAGACACCCAGATATTCAGTTTTTCCTTTGAGTCTGTGAACTACTCTTGATACATTTCTGATAAATTCCTTTTTTGTGGCTTAAGTTGGGCAAATTTGCATTATGTTGCTTATAATGATAGACTCCCAACTCATACAACATATATTGCTTTTATAATGGGAATTTTTTTTTTACAATGGAAATGTAGACTCCAATTTAATCAATTGGCAATTGTTTTGAGGAAGGTGAGAATTTTCACATTCACCATTCCAGGAGAATTGAAATTTGAAGAGGGTTTTCAACAATGAGGTGAGAACATGGCAGACAGGAGGCAAAGGTCCTCTGGCTGGAACACTGGAAAAATGAACACAAACAACCACTCTAGAGACCACCCTGGAAAGAGAATAACATCCATCCACAGGATGAATTTGATCGCACAATTGGCATCATTGGGGACAAAATTACAGGTGGTAGGCACCTCATCTTTAAAACAGTGCTCTGAACAAAACACCTTCTCAAGAGGTTCACTGAAAATTAGTTTTTTTAAAGAAAATAAAGTCATATGCAGAGAAGACACTGAGGGACCTTTTCTTTGGCTTGACTCTGAAAGGAAGAAAGGAGAACAAAGACAAAGGGGGTTAGGTAATTTTGGGAAGCATAGCTACAAAGTGTGAGCAAGCTGTTCCTGTATCCCTCGCTGTGCCTCTGCCCATGTGTGAGGAAGAATTAAGCCCTGCCAGGCATTACTAAATTGTGAATATCTTAGCTTTAGTGAAATTAGGCCTAGATGCTGTTAATGCTTGATTTGAGGTCAAACACTGCCTTTTCTGCTCTTATAAAACATGCCATCTTTACTACAAGACAGCTAGGGAGGACACAGAATATAATAGCTTTCTAGATCTTTGACAGATGACTCTTTTCTTCCTAATTCTCATCTCGATTTTGTGTCATTCTAGGACAGTTGTCCTCAATTGGGGGACCCCTCAGAATTACTTCTGGAACTTTATAAAACAATATACATGCTGGGCCCTACCACAGAGCTACTGAATCAGAATCCCTGACACTAGGGTCTCTTTTTATTGTTTTTTGTTTTTATTTTTCTTTACTTGATGTATAACTCACATACAGTGAAAGAAAGGCATAGATCTTAAGTATTCAGTTCAATGATTTTCACAATTGTACGTACCCAGGTAAACACTACCCAAAACAAAATATAGAACATTTCCATCATCCTCAGAGAATTCTCGTGTTCCTCACCAGTCAATTTTACAGTTACCAGAGGCAACCACTGTCCTAATTTTTATCATCCTAGCTTAGTTTGAGGATGTTAGGACTTTTAAAAATACAGTTAAGTGTATAATGAACGTAGAGCACAAAGCAACATGGATAAATTTGAAGAACATAATGAGTAAAAAAGCAAGTTCCAGAAGAATACAAGAAAAATTATTTACTTCATACATATTGTATATAACTTAAAATTAGGCAAAACAATGCTATTTATTATTTAGAGACGTATATACTTGTAGTACCAACATAAAGACATACATTGGAATACCAATCATTAATTTAGGATAGTGGTTATCTTTGGTAGAGGAGAGGGTCTAAGATTAGGGAAGGACACTCTGAGGGTTTCAACACTAATATTTTCTTTCTTTTTTTAAAAGAAGACTTTATGTCAACTTCAAAAAATAAAATAACAGACAAAATCCAGCTTAACAAATAATGGAAGCATTACTTTAAAAAATCCTGCCCAGGCACATTTATCTAATTTAATCCCCAAAACAAACTCAATTGTTTCTCCAGTGTTCTGAAAGATGATTAATGAGCACAGATTGGTTAAATAATATGACCAAGTTCTTCTGCTAATAAAGAAAATGAAAACAAAATGCTTGATCATATTTACAACTCATAAAACTAAATCTCATGTTAATTTTTTTTTTTTAGAAGAACACAGGACTTTGTACAAGGAAAGCAGGTGCTCAACCACTGAGCTACATCCGCTCTCCAATGAGTTGGTTTTTTCATTTGTTTGTTTGTTTTTAGGAGGTACCAGGGTTCAAACAGGACCTCATATGTGGGAAGCAGGTGCTCAACCACTTGAGCTACATCTGCTCCCCCATGTTCATTTTTGTTTACCTTTAGCATTGATACAGTATTTTCTTTGCCTTTGTTACAAAAATATTACTGTGAACTATAGTCTATAAGTTACATTAGTTGTATTTTCCCCATGTATCACTATATTCTTAATACCTTGTAATAGAGGAACATTCTTTTATTTGTATTATTAACCGCAATCCTCATCTATCGCCAAAATCACTATACTATACAGTCCTAGATTACCCTCTAGCTGTCTTTCAACTAACATTAACTTCCCCAGACTACCCCTTTCAGCCACAATCACATTTATAAATCAGCAATGTTAGTGATACTCAGTATTATGTATAACCACTCTACCCATTTCCACATATTTACAATCAACCTTATTACATACACTCAACATCAGCTCCCCCTTCTCAACCCACATTCTGTCTCCTACTAACCTATACTCTATAGTTTAACTCCATAAATTTACTCATCGTATTTAGTTCATATCAGTGAGACCATACAATATTTGTCCTTTTGTTTTTGGCTTCTTTCACTCAACATAATATCCTCAAGGTTTATCCATGTTGTCATATGCTTCCCAAGATCACTTCTTACAGCTGACTAGTATTCCATCATATGTATAAACCACATTCTGTTTATCCTTTCATTGGTTCCCAGACACTTAGGTTGTTTCCATCTTTTAGCAATTGTGAATAATGCCACTATGAACATGGGTGTGCAAATATCTCTTTGCATCCTTGCTTTCAATTCTTCTGAATATATTCGTAGTAGTGAGATTGCTGGATCATATGGCAGTTCTATATTTAGCTTCCTGAGGAAACGCCAAACTATCTTCCACAGAAGCTGCACCATTTTACACTTCCATCAACAGTGAAGGAATGTTCCTATTTCTTCATATCTTCTCCAGCTCTTGTAGTTTTCTGTCTTTTTAAAATAATGGTTATTCTGTAATGGCATGAAATGATGTCTCAATGTAGTTTTGATCTGCATTTCCCTAATAGCTAGTGATGTTGAACATTTTTTCATGTGCCTTTTGGCCATTTGTATTTTCTTTTTGAAAAAAATGTCTAGTCAAGTCTTTTGCCCAGTTTTTAATTGGGTTGCTTGTCTTTTTCAATTTTTTTTAGGTACCCAGGGATTGAACCCGGGACCTTGTATGTTGGTAGCTGGCACTCAACCACTGAGCCACATCTGCTTCCTTGAGTTGGTTTTTATTGTTTGTTTTGTTTTTTCAGGAGGCACCAGAAACCAAGCCCAGGACCTCCCATGCGGTAGGCTGGTGCTCAACTGCTCGAGCCACATCCGCTCCCAGGTTGCTTGTCTTTTCATTGTTGTGCTGTGTGATCTCTTTATATAACATGGAAATCAAACCTTATCTGATATGTGGTTTCTGAAAATTTTCTCCTAATGAGTAAGCTGCCTTTTCACCTTCTTAACAAAGTCATTTGAAGCACAAAAGTGTTTAATTTTGAGGTGGTCCCAATTATCTAATTTTTCTTTCATTGCTCATGCTTTGGGTGTAAGGTTTAAGAAACCACCGGCTACCACAAGATCTTGAAGTTGTTTCCCTACATTTTCTTCTAGGAGTTTTATGGTTCTAGCTTATATATTTAAGTCCTTGATCCATTTTGAGTTAATTTTTTTATAAGATTTAAGATAGGGGTCTATTTTATTTCTTTTACATGTGGATATCGAGTTTTCCCAGCACCATTTGTTGAATGACTGTTCGGACCCAGCTGTATAGGTTTGACAGCTTTGTAAAAAATCAATTGACCATAGATGTGAGGGTCTATTTTTGAACTCTCAATTTGATTCCATTGTTTAATCTGTCTATCTTTATGCAAGTGCCATGCTGTTTTTACCACTGTAGCTAAGTTACATGTTTAAAAGTTGGGAAATGAGAATTCTCCAAATTTGTTCTTCTTTATTAAGATATTTTTGGCTATTTGGGGCCCCTTACCCTTCCAGATAAATTTGATAATTGGCTTTTCCAAAACTGCAAAAAAGGCTGTTGGAATTTTTATTGAGATTGTGTTGAATCTGTAAATCAGCTAGGAAAAATTGACATCTTAATGATGTTTATTCTTCCAACCCATGAATACCTATAATCTCTAGGCTTCAAGAAACACTCAAGGGGCCGGCTCGATAGCCCAGTGGATAGGGCGCCGGCATACCACATGGGAGGCCCCGGGTTCGATTCCCGGGGACCTCTCCTAGCGGGCAGACCGCCTTGAGAATGGCAAGCCGCCATGGGGGGGCCAGAGCCGCCGTGGGCAGGGCAAAAAGCTGCCACGGACAGGGCAAGAGCCGCCTCGGGCAGGGCAGGTCGCCCGCAGATGGAGCGCAGCCAGCCACCCACGAACTGAAAGCCGGCCGTGAACAGACGCAGAGACCGCCCACAAGTGGGGAAAGCCGCGCCTGCGCAGTGTCCACTCTCAGCGCGTCGCCACAGTGGGGGGAAGGGGAGATATGTAATAAAATAAATAAATCTTTAAAAAAAAAAAGAAACACTCAAAATTTTAATACATATAGAGGAAAATGTATTTCAAAAACTAGAATTACTTACCCCATTATCTATACAAGGAGCACTTTTAACCTTTATATTGGCCCTTACCCTATGTTCTGTTGTAATTCATTACATACATAGGAGTTTTTATGTCCCATGAGGGCACAAAGAGTATGCTAGGAATCTTTTATTAAGTACCTGATGTCATGTGCATGGCTTACAATACACATGAAACTATTTTTTTTTTAATTTAAGAATTATTTTATTTATTTATTTCTCCCCACCCCCTCTTGTTTGCATTTGCTGTGTCTGTTTGTTGTGTGCTGGTCTTTTTTTTTTAGGAGGCACTGGGAACCAAAACTGGGACCTCTGATGTGGGAGGGAGGCACTTAATTTCTTCAGCCACTTCTGCTCCCCGCTTTGTTGTGTCTCTCATTATGTTTGCCTCATGCCTCTTGTTGCATCATCATGTTCCATTAGCTCACCGTCCCTGCCCATTGCATCAGCTCCCTGTCTTTCTTGTCTTCTTTAGGAGGCACCAGGAACCGAACCTGGGACCTCCCCTGTGGAGGGTGGAAGCTCAATTGCTTGAGCCACATCTGCTTCCCAAAACTATTTTTTTTAAATTGAAGATTCTAAACCTACTAATTGACCCAAGTTTTCACTGGTTATTTCTATCATCATGTAATATTTTAAGACGTCTTGATGATGTCTACAAACATCAGTCTTACATTCACCTCCTCTTTAAGGTTTTTGGGTGAAAGAAGAAAAAAGCAGCCCCATGAACCTAGTTATACTCATGTCATGCCAGTCTTATGTCAGTACCATGACATTAATGTATTAGAGAAGGAGAAAAAAGAGTTGATACAAAAAAAGGAAAAGATGATAAAAGATTCTTGCTTCAAATGTATAGATTTAATTCTAAGAAAATTTTTGAGGATGATTTAGTAAGGTAACTGCTATGGTGGCACAGAAAAGGGTCATTTAATCACGGTAAGGAAGGCTTTTGGAGAAGCTTATACATGAGCTGAGTCTTGAAGGACTCTCCATGTCCCTAATAAATGCCTCTTTATAGTATTTTTCGCACTGTATTGCACCTGTTTAAAAGTCTCTCCTTGTGGGAGGGATGGGGGTGAGGCATATGGGAATCTCCTATATTTTTTATGTAACATTTATGTAATTTATAGTTTCTTTTTAAAACATTAAAAGAAAAAGTCTCCCTTTAATTAGAAAAGAGAATCTGAAGGGCAGAGATAGTATCTTTTGCATTTTTTTAAATCTTCTGCATTAGGTTGATAGTATTGCCCACCCCCACCCCCCAAATAATTATTGGAATGAGGACAAGAAAGCAAGGGAAGGGATGAAGATAGAGGAAGAGAGAAGTATATGTGTCTGGCACATAAAAGGGAAGAAGAGAAACAAATATACAGAAAGAAGATTAAAAGAAGAGAAATGAAGGCAAGGGCTATTATTTAGAATTAGGTTCAGCTGTGAGTGTCAGAAACCCAAACAAACAATGGCTTATAGAAGATAGAAGTTTATTTTTTCTTTTATATAAAAGGAAGCTAAGGTACAACAATAGGGGGGCATAAGAGATCACGAAGTTTTTCCATTTGGAGTAATGAAAACTTTCTAATATTGACTGAGTTGATGACAGCACAACTCTGTGATGAAAATGTACACTTTAAATGGATTGCACAAAACATGAGGCTGTATAACACAGGTAATCCTGTGGTGGAAGATGGACTATGGTTAATAGGACAAATAGAACATTCTCTCATGAACTATAGCAAACTATAACAAATGTATAATACTGATACAGGGTGTTACTAATTGGGTGGGTTGGGGGAAAAGACAATAAATATAAGATATGAGCTATAGTTAGTAGTAATACTTTGACGATGCTCTTTCTTTCACAGGTTGTAACAAATGTTTCGTAACAATGCAAGGTGTTGGTGGTGGGGTGATATATGAGAGCCCTGTATGGTGATATGCATGTTTGTTTTGTAAGTTTAAAACTTATACTGTACACTTATTGTTTATGTATGTCCATGTATGAATGATATACTTTAATAAAATTTCGTTTAAAAAAAAAGAAAAGAAATCTGAAAGAAGGCATTCCAGGGCTGGTAAGATCACTTCACAGATTCTTCTATCTTGTTACTTTAGCTAGACATAAGATTTGGTTTGCACTTCCTGATCCAAAATGGCTGCTTGAACTCCATCATCATGTCATCATCCCAGCCAACAGAGAGGAAAAAGGTGAGGAGGGTAAGCCCCTCCATTCAAGGACACTTTCTGGATGTCACACACATAATTTCTGCTTACATTTCACTCTGCAGAATTTGGATGTGGCTACACCTAACTACAAGACAAGCTGAAAAATGTACTCTTTATTCTGGGTAGCCACATGCTCAGAAGAAAATCAGGAATTTCATTACTGATGAAGAGATAGAAGTAATATTAGTGAATCAAAGATATAAATTTTATGGTATATATTTATATATTTATTATACATAATATTATATACATGAGTATATTTTTATTTTTATTGTATTCCAGGAAAATATACTGTGAAAATGTTTTCTCTTTAAAACAAATTAAACCTTATTCATTTTTCCCCTCTGTAAACGTCTTTCTTATTATCTACTGTGAGTATAACATAGTAGAGTGCTTAGAAGCAGGGACTCTGGAGTGGAATGCCTATATTTAAATTGTGGCCCACAGCTTATATGCTGTGGCTGTAGAACTTTGGATAAGTCACGTAACCTCTCTAGCTGCAGGTGTTTCTGCAAAATGAGGATAATAATAGTACCTACCTTATAGGGTTGCTACAAAGATTAAGTGTATTAACACACAAGCACATAGAACAGTAAGTGCTTAATAAATGTTAACTATTGTAATTAATGGTTGAAACATTAGAAAACACAAAAAGTGTAGAGAAATAAAAGATAATTTATTATCTTTTATTTATTATTTCCCCAGACAACCAATGTTAAAATGTTAATGTGTTTACTTCTAATCTAATTGTTATGCATGTCTTTACACAGCTGAAATACTTGGGTATATGATTTGTATCCTGCTTTAGTCTTGATGCCTGCTCCCCTGTGCATTCTACTTTATGTCATAGGAGGCTGACCCATAAGGACTCCATCAGTAGGTTCTATTGTGTTCTTCTATTTGGGATTGGTTTGCCTCCTTTGAGCGATTGCTGTAGGTTGGCTGTTTCCCTTTACAGAAAACCACAGTTGCTATCAGAGACTCCAGATAGCTACTCTTTTTGGGATTGCCCCTTCAAGCCTACACTTGTTAACAGCTATTGACAGACCTGAAGTTCTGGGTTCAATTTCTCTAAACCCTTTGTAAATAATCCGTTTATTAAATCTCCTCAAATTACTGAGTTTGAGTGGATCATATCCTTTCTTCTAGGACTTTGACTGATACACACTAGAACAAGAATTTTTTTCAGAGAGATTATTTTCACTAGCTGTATAATACTCTATAGTGACAATGTACCATAACAATACTAGCAATTACTGAATGTGTGTATCAGATACTTTTTTAAAAAGA
>PVKH010047622.1:0-10268 GCA_004027955.1 Chaetophractus vellerosus | reverse complement strand
TTTTTTATGAGGATTAAATGAAATAACATTTACACTATATTTAGCATAAAAATAGGCCATTAATCTGAGTTGAAATCTTTCTTGTTGAGTTATGTTAGGCACATGCATTTATTTTCTTTTACAGCCGGTCTTTCCCAGATAACTGGCAAGATTTCAATTTTTAAAGTTAATTTTATTTGCACACACTCCCATAAAAGAAGAAAGGATGGATTTTTTGCATATCTCTGCATATCCATATCCATCGATCATATATGTCCCCCATCCCCTGGTTACCTCTTATATGCTTTGTGTATCTGCAGATTTAATATTTCTCGAAATCTCTTCTAAGTAACTTCATCATACTATATTTGTCTGTTAAGTGTCTTGCTTATTTCACTGAGCATAATGTTTTCAGGGTTCTTCCATGTTGCAGCAAGTTTCAGAAATTCATTCTTTCTTAATGGCCAAATAATATTCCATTGTGTGTAAGTACCACATTTTGTTTATCCATTCACTTGTTGATGGACATTTATACCTTTTGGCAATTGTGGATAAAGCTGCTATAAACATTGGTGTACAAGTATCTCTTTGAGAACCTGTTCACTCTCTTTGGGTCTATACCTAGAAGTAAAATTGCTGGGTCATATGGTAATTCCATATTTAACTTTTTGAGAAACTGTCATATTGCTTTCTATAGTGGCTGCACCAGTTATATTGCCACCAACAATGTCTTAGAGTTCCATTTTCCCCACATCCTCCCCAAGATTTCAATTTTTAACCCAGTTTGGAGGTAGCATTCCAATTTAAAACAAGTAGCACAAAGTGTGAAGAAATAAAATTTAGGATTTACCACCTTAATGTTTTTAAGTACTTCAATTTTGGCAGATGTGTACTTAGAATTTAAGGTTTTATTAATATAGAGACAAAAGACATATATTAAAATTTTAAGGTAAAAATAAATGTAACTGAAGGCAATAGTCAAAGAAAAGTGTCTTTAGCAATATTGTTGGTTGTGTTCAGTGTACGAGTGAATTGCAAAAGCTGATAAAAATCCAGTGAGACATCATTGCTATGTAGATGTGATATTAAGCAGCTAAAAGCTTAAAAAAATTTTTCCCATTAATCTTTTAGTTGGTAGCTAGAAATTAAATATTAATATTGATTCATTTATCCTTTTAAATAATTTTTCCAAAGAGCAATGTATTCTGAAGTCATATAAATTATTTCTTCTTTTATAATAAATCAATATACATAATTGCTTCAACCTTTTAGTATAAAGTAAAAATCCTTGAAAAAATTGCTCACATCTCTCCACATTAATTTTGTGCAATGTATCAGTGATAAGAAATTGAAACAGTTACTTTAAAGTAAGTATGAATTTACTATATAAATAAAGAACTAATTTGTATTTGAAAGAAGGCTTTGAAAAAATTTTGGAATTATTTATTGATGGAGATCATTTAGTATTTCTAGAGGGAGTACATGTGATTTTCTCTTTAGAACAACTTTAGCAAGATAGGAATATTTAATTGTTCATCTGCCTTTCAAAGAACATGTACTGGCAGATTGTGGACCAAGTACAAGAGAAGGTTTTGTTTTGAGTTAAGGTTAAGTTTCTTAGTAAGTGTTCACCTTTTAGATGCAGTAAATGTCAAGATGAAGAGCCCTTGAGGTTTAAGAGTTATTCCTACTTTCTTACTTCCTATGAAATTTTTTTAAATAGAAGAGCATATTTTTCCTTTTCCAAATAAAATAACTTAAAAGGTCATATTTTCTGGAATTTATCCAAACAGTGATAGAACCATCTATTTGCCTTTACTTAATTTAATCATAATAAATGCTTAGTCTTAGGAAATAAGTCATGTACTTGTTAAGCTATACTTATTAAGTCTCTGTCACATGTTAGGCATCTTGAGGGCACTCACCGTGATAGATGTTTCTAAGTCCCTAGCATGTTTGTGCAACTATCAATTATTTACACAGGTAGGGTATGTTCAATTTCTAATGTGCTAACTGAAAAATGTGACATTTATATTTTCCAAAGAAATGTAGAACACGTATTGTTTAGCATTAATTTTTCTCTGGTATGGAAAATACTTTTATGAAATATGGGTGCCAGATAGCTTCATTTTATTGTTGCTGTAGTTGCTTTACCCCTAGCACTTCTGAAAGGATGACTTATTTGAATGATCTATTATGTTTTCATATTATATTCTAGTCCTTCAATTAAATATGCAAAACATATGGAGTGGTGTAATATGTTCTTTGCCTTGTATCCAAACTCAATATTGAAAGGATGAGATAGCTTGCCTCTAACTAGATTCAGATTGTGGGTACAATTCTGGACATCCCTTCTCATTTACGTTGCTCCTTAGGGAGCTAAATCTCAGTTTTCTCATCAGTAAAATCGGCATAGTATATATGTCAAAGGTCTTTATTAAGATTAAATATACCTCACAGCTTTTTTTCTATTTTTAAAAATCTACAGTCCAACACTGCATTTGGTATGTTAAACTTTACATTTGAGAACAGTTTTAGATTTGCAGGAAAAGAGCAAAGATTGTCCAGAGAGTTCTCATATTCCTTGTACCAAGTTTCCCCTATTATTAACATCTTACATTAGTAGAATACATTTGTTACAATTACACTTAATGACTCAATATTGATACATTATTACTTATCAAAGTTCATAGTTTATTCAGGTTTCCTTAGGTTTTTAAGCTAATGTCTTTTTTTTCTTAAACAATTTTTTTATTGGAGAAGTTGTGGATTTACAGAACAGTCATGTATAAAATACAGGATTCCCATATACTGCCCCACCAAAAATACCTTGCATTGGTGTGGAAAATTTGTTACAATTGGTGATAGCAATTTTTTATAATTGTACTATTTCTTTAACAGTACTTACCTTTGTTACAACTGATGAAAGATTATTAAAATAGTGCTATTAACTATTGTCCATAGTTTACATTAGTTTGTGTTTTTCCCATTTACCACCCTATTATTAACACCTTGTGTTAGTGTTGCACATTTGTTATATCCATAGAAAAACATACTTAGACTTGCACTATTAACTATAGTCCATTATCTATAAAAGGGTTCACTGTGTTACACAGTCCTATGTTTTATCTTTTAATTTTTATTCCTGTAACATATACAACCTGAGGTTTCCCCTTTTAACCACATTCACCTATATAATTTGGTGCTTTTAATTACACTTACAATATTGTCTTAACATTAATGCCAACCATTTTTAAGTCTTTACAATCAGCCTAACTAGAAATTCTGTATAAACTAAGCACCAATTTCCCATTTTCTAAACCCTACCTGTCCCTTACAATCTAGATTCTAACTCTGTGAATAAGTTCATTTAATTGAGATCATACAATATTTGTCCTATTGCATCTGGCTTATGTCATATAGCATAATGTCTTCAAGGTTCATTCATGTTGTCGCATGTATCAGGACTTCACTCCTTCTTATGACTGAATAATATTCCATTGTATGTATATACCACATTTTGTCTTTTCATCTACTGATGGACATTTGGGTTCCTTCCATTTTTTGGCAGTTGTCCATAATGCTGCTATGAACATTTGTGTACGAAATACCTGTTTGAGTTCCTACTTTTAATTCTTCTGGTTATATACCTATTAGTGGAATTACTGGGTCATATTGTAATTCTATATCTAGCTTTCTGAGGAACTTCCAAACTGTCTTCCACAGTAGGTGAACCATTTTATGATGGAACCCACAATGAATGAGTGTTCTTGTTTCTCCACATCCTCTCCAAAACGTGTTTTATGTTTTCTTTTTAATAGTAGCCATTCTAGTGGGTGTGAAATGATATCTCATTGTGGTTTTGATTTTTCATTTCCCTAATAGCCAGTAATGTTGAACATCTTTGCATCTTTTCATATACTTTTTAGCCATTTGTATGTCCTTTTTGTAGAAATGTCTACTCAAGTCTTTTCCCTATTTTTTAATTGGGTTTTTGGATTTTTGTTGAGTTGTAGAATTTCTCTATATATTTTGTATATTAACACTTATTGGATATGTGATTTTCAAATAGTTTCTTCCACTGTGTAGTTTGTCTTTTCACTTTTGTGACAAAGTCCTTTGAGGCACAAAAGTTTTTAATTTTGAGGAGGTCCCATTTATCCATTTTTTGTTTTGTTGTTTGTGCTTTGAATGTAAAGAAACCATTGCCTAACACAAGATCCTGAAGATCCTTCCCCTCCCTACATAGTCTTCTAGAAGTTTTATAATCCAGGATCTTATATTTAGGTCTTTGATCCATTTTAAGTTAGTTTTGTTATATAGTATGAGAATCTGGGTCCTCTTTCATTCTTTTGCATAAGGATATACAATTCTCCCAGCATTTTATGTTGAAAAAACTGTTCTTTCCCAATTGAATGGACCTGGCAGTATTGTCAAAAGTTAATTGGCCATAGATGTGAGGGTCTATTTTTGAACTCTCAGTTCGATTCCATTGGTCAATATATCTATCCTTGTGCCAGAACCATGATGATTTGACCACTGTGCTTTTGTGATATGTTTTAAAGTCAGAAAGTATGAGTCCTCTGACTTCATCCTTCTTTTTAAAGATGTTTTGGCTATTCAGGGCCCC
Source organism: Chaetophractus vellerosus (assembly GCA_004027955.1). Taxonomy (NCBI): domain Eukaryota; kingdom Metazoa; phylum Chordata; class Mammalia; order Cingulata; family Chlamyphoridae; genus Chaetophractus; species Chaetophractus vellerosus. The sequence goes on along the minus strand of PVKH010047622.1, from coordinate 5,659 downwards.
TCAACCTTCCAAGTAAAGTTGATAATTGACTTTTACATTTCTGAAAACTGTTGGAATTTTGATTGGTATTGTGTTGAATCTGTAAATTATTTTGGGTAGAATTGACATCTTAATGATATTTTGTCTTCTAATCCATGAACATGGAAAGGCCTTTCGTTTATTTAGGTCTTCTTTGATTTCTTTTTAGCAATGTTTTGTAGATTCTGTTGTCCATCCTTGGCTAAATTTGTTCCTAGATATTTGATTCTTTTAGTTGCTATTGTAAATGGAATTTTTACCTTGATTTCTTTCTCAGATTGCTCTTGACTAGTGTATAGAAACACTACTGATTTTGGGGGGTTGTGATTTTATCAAGCTAATTTGATGAATTTGTTCATTAGCTTGAGTAGCTTGTTATAAATTTGTCTGTACTTTCTAAATATAGGATCAAGCCATCTTCAAATAGTAAAAGTTCTACTTCCTCCTTTCCAATTTGGATGGCTTTTATTTCTTGTTCTCTGGCTAGAATTTCCCTTGCAGTGTTGAATAGTTGTGGTGACAGTGGACATACTTGTTTTGTTTTAGATCTTAGAGCAAAAGTGATTACAATGTTTGCTGTGGGTTTTTCATATATGCCTTTTATCATGTTGAAGACGTTTCCTTCTATTTCTATTTCTGTAAGTGTGTTTATCAAGAAAGGATGCTGCATTTTGTCAAATGCCTTTTCTGTGTCAATGGAGATAATCATGTGTTTTTTCCCCTTTATTTTGTTGTTAATGCAGTGTATTACATTAATGGATTTCCTTATGTTGAACCACCCTTGTACACCTGGGATAAAACCTACTTGCTCATTTATGTATAATTCTTTTAATGTGCAGTTGGATTCAATTTGCAAGTATTTTGTTGAGGATTTTTGCATTTATATTCATTAGAGAAATTGGTCTGTAATTTTCTTTTCTTGTAGTATCTTAATCTGGCTTTGGTATTAGGTTGATGTTGGCCTCATAGGATGAGTTAGGTAGTTTTTTTCCTGTTCAATTGTTTGAAAGAGTTTGAGCAGGTTTGGTATTAATTCTTCTTGGAATGACTGATAGAAATCACCAGTAAATTCATCTGGCCCTAGGCTTTATTTTGTTGGGAGGATTTTGATGACTGATTCAATCTCTTTACTTGTAATTGGTCTGTTGGAGGTCTTCTATTTCTTCTAGAGTCAGTTTAGGTTGGTCATATGTTTCTAAGAATTTGTCCATTTCATATAGGTTGTCTAATTTGTTGACCGTTGTTAATCGTATTCACTTATGATTCTTTTTATTTCTATGGGATCAGTAGTAATGTCCCCTTGCTTATTTCTAATTTTATTTGCATCCTCTTTCTTTTTTCTTTGTCAGTCTAGCTAAGTGTTTGTCAATGTTATCTATTTTTTTCGAAGAACCAACTTTTGATTTTGTAATGCTCTCTATTTTATTTTTATTCTTGGTTTCATTTATTTCTGTTCTAATCTTCTTTATTTCCTCCTGTTTGCTTTGGGATTAGTGTGCTATTCTTCTAGTTCCTCCAGATGTGCAATTAGGTCTTTGATTCTAGCACATTCTTCTTTTTTAATGTAAACATTTAGGGCTATAAATTTCCCTCTCATCATGGCCTTCACTGGTTCCTATAAGTTTTGAAACATTGTGTTGTTTTCATTTGTCTCAAGATATTTACCAATTTCCCTTGCTATTTCTTCTTTGATCCACTGATTGTTTAAAAAACTGTTATTTAACTTCCATTTATATGTGGATTTTCCAGTTCTTCACCTGTTATTGATTTCTAGCTTCATTCCATTATGGTCAGAGAAGATGCTTTGTATAATTTAAATCTTTTAAAATTTACTGAGACTTGTTTTGTGACTCAAATGGGCTCTATGCTGGAGAATGATCCTTGTGCCTTCAGAAAAATTGTATAATGTGCTTTTGGGGGTGCAGTGTTTTGTATATATCTGTTAGGGCTAGTTCATTTATCATATTACTCGAGTTCTCTGTTTCCTTATTAATCTTTTGTCTAGATATTCTATCTCTTGTTGAGAGTGGTATATTAAAGTCTCCAACTGTTATTGTTGTCTATTTTTTCCTTCAGTTTTGCCAGTTTTCACTTCATGTATTTTGTGTCACCATGGTTAGGTGCATAAATATTTATGATTGTTAGTTCTTCTTAATTGGTTGCTTCTTTTATTAACATGTAATGTGCTTCTTTGTCTCTTATAACAGCATTTGATTTATTTTAGTATAACTATCCCAGGTCTTTTTTGGTTACTCTTTGCATGGAATATTCTTTTCCAGCCTTTCACTCTCAGACTGTTTGTGCCTTTAGTTTAAGGTGAGCCTCCTGTAAACATACTGTTCGATCATGCTTTTATATCCATTTTGCTAATCGGTGTCTTTTGATTGGGGAGTGTAAGCCATTAATATTGTGTTATTACTGAAAAAGCACTACTTACTTCAGCCATTTTGTCCTTTGGTTTTTCTATGTCATCTTTTTTTTTTTTTTTCTTTTTTTTTTTTTTTTTTTTTTTTTTTTTTTTTTTTTTTTTTTTTTATCTTTCTTTTCCTTTACTGCAACCTCATTTTCTGTATAGTTGTTTTTTGTGTGTGTGATGTATGTGGCTGATCCCTTTCTCATTTCTGTTTGTATATTTAAAAAAATACCTTCTTTGTGGTTACCCATGTGTTTATTTTGCACAACCTACATTTATAGCCTACTAATTTGAAAGGATGCCAGCTTAGCTTCAGTAGTATACATATTCTCTGAATATTGCTATCTTCACACTACTCCAAGTCACTCTGTCTTGTGTTTTCTTTTCAATCTGCCCAACTTCCTTTATTAATTCTTGTAAAGCAAGCCTTTTTTTTTTTTTGACAAACTCTCTTAGTTTCTGTTTATCTGTGAATATTTTAAATCTCCCTTATTTTTAAGGACAGTTTTCCCAGATAAATAATTTTTGGCTAGCAGTTTTTGCCTTTCAGTACCTTAAATATATCATACCATTGCCTTCTCACCTCCATGGTTTCTGATGAGAAGTCGGCATTTAGTCTTATTGAGTATCCCTTGTATGTAATGAATTTCTTTTCTCTTGCTGCTTTCAGAATTCTCTCTTTATCTGTGGCATTTGTCATTCTCATTAATATGTGTCTCAGAGTATGTCTATTAGGATTTAGTTTATTTGGCATATGTTGCACTTCTTGGACGTGTATATTTATATCTTTCATACGAGTTGAGAAATGTTTGTGCATTATTTTCTCAAATATTCTTTCTGCCCCTTTTCTCTTCTCCTTTTGGGATACTCATGAACTGTATGTTTGTCCATTCATGATATCACTCAAATCCTGAGACACTGCTAAATTTTTTCTATTCTTTTCTCTATCTGTTCTTTTGACTGTATAATTTTCATTTTGCTGTCTTCTATTTCACTGATTCCTTGGCCTATTCAAATCTACTCTTGTATGCTGGTATTGTATTTTAAACTCTACCGTGCCTTTCATCCCTTTGATTTCTGTTATACTTTCAAATTCTTCTTCATGCTCACACATTGCTTTCATAATATGCTTTATCTCTTCATACAAAATTTCCTCCATCACCTTGAATTGATTTATGAGATTTGTTTGAACTTCTTTGATTAGTTCCAATTTCTGAGTCTCCTATGGAATTTTTTTATTCTCTTGACTGAGCCATATGCTTCTGTTTCTTTGCTGATGTCCAGTCATCTGATTATATTGAAGAGTTAGTATAAATTTCTTATCCTTTATTCTTTCTCTTTGAATCTTGATCTGTTCTGTTTGTTTTTGTTCTGAATTTTCTACCCAGCTCTTACTATTTGTTTGAATTCTCTGCCTCCAGGTCTGGCATCCTCCAATCTTACATCAGTTCAGTCTAACCCCCATTTAAAGTTTTGGGTTTTTTTTTTCCATCTGTGAGGGTTTTTTTGCTTCTGGTTTCTTCCCTTTTAGGGTATCCCTCCCCTTTGAGAGCCATATGAGGTCAATCCAGAAAAGTACATTTGCATTTAGGGAGTTCAGCCAACAGTAACTGGCTTGAGTGAATGCAGCACTTGGCTGTAGTTCTGAAGTGGTTTCTATCTCCCTCCCCTGCGGGCCCTTTTGTATCCAGCACTCCTCAGAGGCTAGTTTTCCCCCTGTGGTCTCTGTGGACTTGGGTCCCTGTGCCTGAATATGGATGGGGTTTTAACTCACTGCTGCAGATTCCTCTGTAGTCAGTGTCCCTGCTGGGAGGGACCTAGGCTGCTGCCTCAGGAGTACTGCAAGCTGTGTGGGACTGAGTGAGGTGAGGGGAAGTGCCTGGCAGGTCTAGGACAGAAGTTTCCTACCTGATATGTTTTCTTTCTTCAATTCATTACCTTTGGAGTCCTTCTTCAGTCTCAACATACCATGCTCCAGAGTTCTAAGCAAATGAAATTTGTCTTTATATTCACTGAATCTCTGAGGAGGTTTTTTCAGGAGATGTCTTATATTGCCATGTTGATGACATCCATATCTCAAAGATTTTTATTAGCACATTGTCAAGCATATAGTAAGCTTTAAATAACTGTAAGCACTATTAATGTTATTGGTATTTTATGATTATACTTTTTTTTTCCTTCCTCTCTCCTATTTTCTCTCTTTCCTTCTCCAACTCTTTTCCTCCACTTGAGCTGTCATAATGCCACAGGGCAGGTACATGAGATAGAGAAGAGTCACTCCAAATGAGACCAATTTCTTATTATATTCATTTTGTATAACAACAAGAAGGACCTGAGTATTCTGGATATTTGGAACCTCGCTTCGATGAGATTTTAGAGAAAACTAATTTCAACTTTAAAAAAATGCTGTATTTATATATCATCTTGAGAGTTAAAATATGAATTGGATTGGCTTAAAGTATATTTGGCCTGGTCTGTGCACAGCTTCCAGTAGAATACAGATTTTTATTTAACTTTATCTCTATATCTTAGAAGATGATGGTGATGGTAGCACAGTGTGAACATAATTAATATTACTGAATTATATATTTGAAGCTGGTTGAAAGGATAAATATGATATTGTATATATATTACTAGAATAAGTTTTTTTTTAAATCCATGGAACTTTACAACACAACAGTGAACCCTAAGTTAAACCATAGACTATAGTTAATAGTACAATTATAAAAGTATTCTTTCATCTATTGTAACAAATGTACCACACCAATGCAAGTTGTTAATGTTAGGGTGGTGTACGAGAACCCACTATTTTATGCATGATTCTTCTGTAAACCTTCAACTTCTCTAGTAAAATAAAAAGTCATTTCATAAAATATACACATCAATAAAATGTATGGCCTTAAAGTATAACACAATGTTAATGACACTAACTATTAATAATAATATTAGAACTTTAAGTATAATAGGTCCCAGGTGCAACTGCCAAAGCATAAATTTGAAGATAATCCCAAACATCTATTTTGAGAATTGTCTCTCTTCAAGAAAAAGTTTAATAATGGTAAAACCCTTTATTCCTTAAGTAGTATATAGGACAATACCAATTTTTAAAAAGAATGTGGGGTGTGACCTTAATTTTCTTTCTTCTTTCTTTTCTCCTTATCTTTATTTCTTTTTCTTTTCTTTTTTTTCCTCTCTCTCTTCTCTCTATCCCTTTCCTTTCCTCCCTTC
>PVKH010047621.1:0-10278 GCA_004027955.1 Chaetophractus vellerosus | reverse complement strand
CACTCTCCTCATCACCATACCCCAAAAGAAGGAATGAAGGCTTCATGTCAAAGAAAATTCAAGTCAGAATCTAGAAAAACTGCCAGAACTCCCCCCCCCCAGGTTTGGGATAAAAGAAACCCACCAGGAATGGCACAGAGCCAGGCACACATAATCATCAACCTGAAGCCTGGAGCAATCCTGGTCCAGCAGTGGCAGTATCTGATACCCCACAAAGCACAATTGGGCATGGTTGAACACATAGATCATTGAAAAATGAGAGAATCCTGGTTAAATGCCAGTCACCCTGGAACACCCCATTATTACCAGTAAAGAAGCCAGATGGGACAGGATATTGACTAGTCCAGGATCTATGAGCCATCAACAATGCCACCCTCACCTTACATCAGGTTGTTCCCAACCCTTACACTTTGCTAGGATAGCTGCCACCTGAAGCTGCTTGGTTTACTTGCTTGGACCTGAAAGCCACCTTCTTCTGCCTGCAGCTTACCCCCCAAGCCAGCTTCTGTTTGCCTTTGAGTGAGAAGATCCCAGAACCCAGCAGAAAACTTAGCTAACCTGGACTTGGCTCCTGCAAGGCTTCAAAAACTACTCTACCCTTTTTGGGGAAGACTTGTTGGCAGACCTGACCAGCTACCCCCAGGAGGACTGCAGGTAGGCCCTCTTGCAATATGTAGATGACCTCTTACTTGCCAGTGAGATGGAAGAGGACTGCTGGAGAGGGACCCAGACTCTCCTACAACTTCTAACACAGACTTGGTACAAAGTGTCTTGGAGAAAAGCACAAATCTGTAAATAGCAGGTCAAGTACCTGGGGTTCAGCATTACACAAGGGCACCAGACACTCAGACCAGAATGAAAGAAAGTAATCTGCAACACCCCTACCCCCACCACAAAAAGAAAGCCCTCCTCAGGGCTGCAGGATTCTGTAGCATTTGGATTCCCGGGTTTGCAGCCATGGCCAAACTCCTGTATGAAGTTCTGACAGGTCCAGAAAAGGAGTCCCTCAACTGGGGAGAAGCTCAACAGAGGGCATTTCAAGACATCAAAAGACAACTCGGCCAAGCCCCTGTCTTGGGGTTCCCAGATGTAACTAAAAACTTCAATTTGTTTATGCATAAAAAGAACAAGGTAGCACTGGGAGTCCTCACACAAACAGTTGGCCCCTGGCAAAGGCCCATTGCTTACCTCTCCAAGCAGCTAGGCCTTATGGCTGCAGGATGGCCACCCAGCCTGAAAGCCCTGGTGGCAACCATAACCCTCATCAAAGAAGCCAACAAATTAACCCATAGACAGGATATTTATGTCATGTTGCTACATGCAATCACTGCCCTAATGAACTCACATGGGCATCTGTGGATATAAAACCCCCAGCTTACACATTATCAGAGTTATTCTGTGAAAACCCCAGGGTAACAATAGAAACGGTGCACAGCCTAAACCCTGCCACTTTCTTGCCAGATGAGGAAGGGGTCCCTGAACATGATTGTGTTGAAATGACTGAAGAAGTTAATGCAAGTTGCCCCAACCACCAAGACAAACCACTCCCTTCCCCAGATCAGACCCCATTGACAGATGGGAACAGTCTTGTCACAAATGGGGAGAAGCTTGCTGGATATGCAGTCACCACTGCTGAACAGGTGGTGGAAGCATCATCTATATCCTGGAGATGGTCTGCACAATGGGCAGACCTCTAGGCACTGGTCCAAGCCCTGCAGTTAGCTGCTGGGCAGACAGTAAACATTTACACTGACTCTAAATATGCATTTGATACTGTTCATATCCATGGAGTGATTTATAAAGGAAGAGGCCTCTTAACTGCAGGGGGAATGGAAATAAAAAAACAAAGAAGAAATCTTTCTAATATTAGAAGCAATTTGGAAACCAGAAAGAATCACCATCATCCACTGCTGGGGATATCAGAGATGAATGGATATGGTCACGCAAGGAAACAAGCTAGTGGACAAAGCAGCTTGGCAAGCAGCTGAAGGAACCCATGGAATATGAGTCCTGGAATCAACTCCACAGCTGTCCCTCTTAGGACAAGAAATGAATCAACTAAACTATACCTGGGAAGAACAGGAATGGGCAAAGGGGGAAGGGGGAAGTCAACCCCATGAAGGAACTTTGCTTAACCTGTGTAACTGGATTTTCATCCCTAAAGGAGTCACTCATGCCCTCATCCAGCAGTACCACCGACTCACACAACTAGGGAAAACTGCGCTAGAAGCCTTACTCAGGGGATACTACTACATAGCAAAATTGGCTTCCCTCTGTGCCACCATCAGCAGTCAGTGCCAAGTTTGTGCCAAAACCAACCCTCTGCAGGGCCCCCAAGCCCTGGCTGGCATCCAGCACATGGGGACAGCCCCTTTCAAAAATCTCACAGTAGACATCACAGAAGTGAAACCAAGTTGGGGGTACAAATATCTGTTAGTGATGATATGCACCTTTTCAGGCTGGGTTGAAGCTTTCCCCACTCACACCAAAAAGGCAAGAGAAATGACTAAGGCTTTACTCAGAGAAATAATTACATGGGCTGCCTGTGTCTATTGGAAGTGACAATGGCCCAGACTTCATTACTGCCATAGTCCAAAACCTGGCAAAAATGTTAAGGATCATGTGAAAACTCCATACCTGTTACAGGCCTCAGAGTTCAGGGAAAGTTGAATGCATAAATTGAATCCTCAAAGCCACCCTAGCAAAATACTGCCAAGAAACTGGTCTCCCCTGGATAGGCTTACTTCCCTTAACCCTTCTCTGAGTTAGGTGTACCACAGGAAATTTCACCCTTTGAAATTCTATTTCAAATTCTATTTGGATGGCCACCCCCCAATTATCCAGGCCTTCAGAGAAAATATCAAGCTCCTGGAGGAGGCTAGCCAAGATTCCATCCTCCAGAAACTGGGGAAATCTCTAGCCCAAATACATAAAATTGCTTTGTCCCAAAACCTCATCCCCCTGGGACACCTGGTGCACCTCTACCAGCCAGGGGACCTAGTCTGGGTCAAAGACTGGAAAAAAGAGCCCCTTAAGCCTCCCTGGGCACATCCACATACTGTGACCCTTGTAACTCTTACTGCTCTTAAAGTTGCAGGCATCATCCCTTGGATCCATCATTCCAGAATCAAGAAGGCACACCCTGATAAAGAACAGGACAGCTGGACAGCCCAACCCATACCCGGCCACCTCTTGAGAGTATGAGTCACCTGGGATCCCTGTACATCAACCTCATCAAAACCCTCCTTAATGAGCCCCTGCCCCTAATGGATCTTGTGCTTATATGGCCTACTCACCCTGTTATTCAGAGTTAGACTATCTGCTGTAGCTCCTGCAGACTGGACTATAGTGAATAGAGCTTTAACTGCAATAGCTTATTGGTATATAATAAAGTTTCAGTGCCTTGACTCACATCTCCTTCCTCCCTATAAGCCAATACCCATCCCCAAAGCAAATGGCAGCTCCAGGTTAGTCAAAGTTAAGGCAAACAATCCATGCTGAACACTTCAGTCCCAATCTCAGCAGGTGCAACCTCAGCCTCTGGAATATTCAACACTTGCAGGGCAATCTAAGATCATGCTCCTTACACCTTGCTAGTTGCCCCATAAACCCATGCCCCCATACCTGTCCCTGGAATTGGATGTAGAAGCCACAACTATGCAAGTTATAACAAATACCTCTGCCAAGACCCCACAAGAGCAGAGGGTTCTGCTGCTCTTTGAGTTTGCTGGTAGGTGCCACTGCTCCCTGGAAGGGGGTCCTGCTGACTACTCCATATTTCCTATAGAAAATCCACAGCCTGGCAGGGTGTAGCATAAAAACCTTTAACCCTGTAAAGATCATCTTATTAAGCATAACCACCAGATCAGAAAATACCTTTTTAAAAGCCCAAACAGTACTAAAATTAGGAATCAGAATATAGTATCCAGCGGGGCCAGACCGAGGAGACTTCATACTAGTCCAAATGATTCAGGTAACCCAACTCCCAGAGAAAACCCTGGGTAAAAACATCAGTAAAGCTGCCCAGATGCTAAAAGCCAAAATTAGGACAGCCCTCCACAATGTCCTTTTGAACCAGGTTCAAAATTTCCACCAACTCCTAAATAAATGCTGGCCTGACATAGCTGCATCCTGCTGGCTATGTACTTCCTCAAGTCTAACCATCTTCCCCATACCTGTTCCATGAAACATGACCCTCCTGACCCATGACAGCTATGTGGTGGGAACCAGGCCCCTCCCAGTCTGCATAACTGAACCCCCAGGAAAACTAGCTAACTGTAATAACATCACTACCAGCTCCCCTTCAAATATCCTCCCTCTTAGAAAGGCTAACTGTAACACCACCTGCCCCCTCAAGGAGTCTAACTGATGTACTGCAAACCTCCATCTGTGTCTGTAGCACCAATGCCTACCACTGCCTACCCCAGGATGGCCAGGGCATCTGTTACTTGGCTTGGCCAGTGCCATCATACTCAATGTACAGAAAAAAATTGCCTGGAGAACTCTTCTGAACCAAATGAGCAATTCAGGCAATTCCCCTACTCTTAGGACTAGGAGTAGTCAGAAACACAGCAATAGCAGGGGCCTCACTTGCAGTTGGTCAGGAGGGCATACAAACACTAGCACAGGGAACAGTGATTGACCTCAAAGAAATATTGGGGCTCTCAACAGGTCGCAAGACCAGATAGACTCACTTGCAGAAGGAAGTTTTACAAAACAGGTGAGGATTAGACTTGCTCACTGAATGTTCAGGAGGAATTTGCAGGCTCTGGGGGAAAATGGTGTTTCTATGCAAATTCCTCAGTGATAGTTAGGGAGAAGGTAGCCCTGCTAAACAAACAAGCCAAAAACTGCTTAAAACGTGTACTAGACATCTGCCAATGGGAACTACTTCCAGTATCATCTTTCCTGAATTTTGCCATTCATGCCAGTAATAGCCTCAGTCTTCTTCCTCTTAACTTTTGGGCCATATATTCTACAGTACCTAACACAATACATCACTTCCCACCTAAATGCCTTAAAACAACAGGTAATGCCTCATGTTAAGTATCAGCCCTTGGGGACTATAGAAAAATCCCATGCTAGCAGCTGATGCCCCATAAGGAATTATAAGGGCATCAAAGGGGGGAATGATGAAGAAAGTGCTGCAGCCCTACTCCTCCTCTCTCAGCAGAAACCCACAGCTTTAGAAAGATATGTGCTTCTTCTCCCCTTTCAACTGATATCCACAGCTTTAAAAAGATAATGACTCTCCTCCTCTCTAAGGCCCTCTGCTTTAGGAAGATAAAGCTAAACTCACACCTCTGCTTTTGTAAACCCTGCCTGTGCACTTGCTTAGGAATTTGCCCATGTAAAGACCCTATATAAACTCATGAAAGCAAAACTCAGGGCTCAGACTTTGGGAACTGGATTCTCCTCCAAGCCCACAAATAATAAAACTTTGTTCCTCCACCTCTCCAAGTGCTGCTTGGGTTTCTCATTATCTTAGTTTCATCTGCCACACCAATATTGCTAAATGAAATTGGCAGGACTCAGAACCTTGTAAAAAAGGTAAGAGTAGAAAAGAATGTGCAAAAACAAATACAAATATGTGTAGCCATATATACATACATATGTACACAGATCTATCACATGAACTAACTTCAGTCACTCCACTCTGAAGACTAAAGACTCATTAATTTTATAGGTTTGTTTATGATATATGGTATACGTTATATGTGAACTTCCTAACCAGTTGGCTCTAACTATTTAAGTCATATATGTACAAAGTATAACCCTGTATATATATTTGTTTGCCTATTCTAACTATTCAAAACTATATCATTTAAGGACTATTTACATAAATTAATATTCCTTATTTAATATATACATAGGGACTGTTTGGAAAAGAATTATAGAAATATAATTTTCAGTTAAACTGTCATGTTTTGAATAGAAACAACTACACAACAGAAGAAAGGTAAAACATGAATCAGATATCACCCTTGACTTGAATTACCATGTGTTCACACAAATAAACACAAACAAAATAACATTATCATTACATTGCATGTGTGCATAAATTCATGCATCTATAAATATATTGTTATATATTTTTCATAATGTAATAAATGTTTAGTTGTATATTTTGTACCTGATACATTTGCTAGAGGCTGTGAATAACACAAATATGAATAAGCAAATCTTTCTCAAGGAGTTCACAGTCTTCTTGGAAAGAGATAAATATTACACACACACTCAAACACACATACAAGCACAGAGACATGAAATAATTTTATTTTAAAAGTGCTTTATCAAGTTTATCTTCGATTACTTTCAGCATATATTTCAAATGTGGTGGCCCAACTCATTCCTTTGGTTAATACTCAGTAATTCATGCAGCTGAGACAGTACTGACAGATGGTCAGTACTAATGGCTACTAATGGTCAGACTTTGGGAACTGGATTCTGGAAGTGTCTGGGAGAGTTCATTCATGTGATTTATATTAACAAATAATTGTTCAGCCCTGCAGTACTCTCTTCAAGGGAAAATATCCTTTTAATATGATGGATTCATAATTAACAAAGGTTTTCTGCTTGATTTAGGGGCATGAAAATTTATATATTCCCCCAAATTGTGTGCCAGTATCTATTGTTAGCTAGTGTTTCATTATCTACATATATGTGTGTTTATTAAGTCTTTGTATTTAGAGATTCACACTCTAACTCATTGGGTAGTAATCACTGCTATTTTTAATGTTGAACATACTCTGAATCTTAAACAGATCACTTATCTTTTTAACACCAAATAAAATAGTGTCTAATCACAGATAAGTGATCAAAATTTTAATTATCATAGCAAAATGATCACAGATTATTAAAATTACTCAATAACTCCATTAGCACTTACACCTCAGTGAAATGACACAATTTGGCACTTGAGCTTATAATTAATTTTATTACTTCTGCATCCTTTCCTCCTTCACTCTCAGGCTACCTATGGCCATTTATTGTGCCACTTAAACTTACCTCACATCTTAATCTTTTAGTTATACACATAATTTTCTAAAAGCTGAGAAAACAATATTTAGTTAAAACAAGCCTCAATTAAATATTTTCACGGATTACTGTGTGATTTATGCTCACATATTGGTGGCATGTCATAAATGTCAGGCATGGCTCAGAAACCTCATTACTTATTTCCATATGCCTAAATAACCTCTGAATATAGTGAATCAGTGTTCAATCCAAACCAATAAAATGTTCTTTCATCTCCCAGAATTTGAAGACTAAGTGATTAATTAGTTTTTGATACTCCACTTGAAGTTACTGTAATATTTTCACTATTGCTGGAGTAACTGAATGCTAAACCATCAAGGTTCATTTTAATTGTTACTAATGCACAGATTACTTATGCAAACACTTTTATGTCTGACTCTCAGGGTAGCTATTTTCACATATTTGTTCCTCAAACTGGAATTACAATAGTATAGAATACAGAAGCCACTTGTTCCTGTGTCAGTCCATGTATCTATGGTTAATTGGGTCAACTCCTGTCATTTTAAAAAAAACCAGGTCAATTTCCCACTATATTCTATTATTTATGTGCATATTGAATCATGCTAAAATACAAGGTGAACAGCGTAAAGAAATATCCTTCTCATATCCAAACACATGAGATAGTAATAGTACATCAGTGGATAGAACACTGTGGTAGAACAGCAGAAATCTAAATCTTTCACTAATTACATAAAATGATTTGCTATAATGTACTGACCTGTAGAATGAAGATAATCATATTTATCTAAGAAGTTGGGAATAAATGTTGAAAGGCAAATTATGTTATTAAGATTTAAAACAATTTTAAATGTAGAATGTCTGAAAATGGTTGGCTTTCATAGACACAGTCTAATGTATTATAAAATTTAATGAGCTAATCTCTAAAAGCTACCCAGTTGCCTTAGGTTTTTTGAGGTTTTTCTGAATAAAATTAATCAATATGTTATTGGAAAGATACACTATGATTGCATTAAAATTTGCATGGAAGTTCATGTTTCATTCACATTTCTTCCTTAAATGTTTAGCATTATGTTCTCTTTTTATAGGCAAATAGTTGGGCATTTTATTGCATTTGGAAATCTAAGTTCTTGACAATTCATAATTTTTTCTATTTTCTCAGACACTCTGGTAGGAATGGTAAGAATTATTATGAAGAAAAAAGGAAGGAAATATTTATCTTTCAATTCACTACACTTATTTATGTACTGTTGATTATAGATTTAGTAAAAAAAAACTTAAAAATTTAATCTAGGTAATAATTAACATAGCCATAGAAGACAGTAATTAAATAATGCTGTGAAAAAGAACACAGATCTCTGCACTTTATAAAACATTTAATGTTTAAGAATAAAATGTGGGAAGCAGATATAGCTTAAGTTGTTGAGCATTTGCTTCTTATGCACAAGGCCTGGGTTCATTTCCTGGTACTTCCTAAAAAATAGTAAAAGACAGGAAAAAATGAAAAAATTAGAAAAAAAAATCTTTCTTGGATATTCCTATAGTTAAACAAATTGAGTCAAATTTCCTGTGCCAAAATCCAATGTTTCATTTATTATCTCTTAGATAACATTGGTTGGAGGATAGATTTTAATTGTCATTTAATACAAATATCTTCATTTTATGTGTTCACCACATTAAGATTTTGAGTCAATTTTCTGCAAATATTGTGAAAAATATTTAAATTTGCAATGTTGTTCAAGCTTCCAGTTTTAATATATTAGCATGGATCCCACCAGTAAGACGAAAAGGCATTTGGAATGCAAATAATGAAGGAAAGAAAAGGAACCCCCATTCCAACATTCCAATATAAGGTTTCTAAAATAAGAATTGTCAATATCAGGAGAAAAGATTTTCATAAAATTTGTAAAAATTATAAAGGTAGAGAAAAAGAGTATTCTCAAATTAGGTGTCAGAGAAGGAAGATTTTACCTTGAAGTCTATATATTGCAAGTAAAATTAAATAAGGCAAAAAAACTGAGAACCCAAAACCATCTATTTTATTTTATTTTAATTAATTTATTTTCATTTTATTTTTTTTAGGATACATCAAGTTACATAAATGTTACACAAAAATTTTAGGAGAAACCATAAGCCCCTCCTCCCACACCTCCCACAACGTCCCACATATACATCCTTCACCCATGTGACACATCACCTGTAATAGATTTACACATTTTGGGGCTTTGCCACCATGCATGGACCACAGTTCAGACTGTAGACCACCCTCTCTCCCACACAGTTCTGCATGATACATGATGATATAAAATGACCTATATCCTCCATTGCAACATCACCCAAGACAATTCCCAAGTCCCAAAAAAGCCCCTGTATTACAACTGCCCTTCCTTCTCCTGGCCCCCAAACTGGCCAATGGCCCCTGTCTCCACATGATTTTGTAATTTCTTCCATTACATGAATCACAAAAAGTCTATAACAGGACACCAACAAGTCCACCCTAGTCCATACCTCTTCCCCCAATCCTGAGGAGACTGGAGTGGTAATGTCCCCTCCACCACCAAGTGGGAGGGGGCTTATATCCCATGGATTTGATGGAAGAGATTATCCTGCCTGCAGCTACAGGCTCTCTCCATTCCCCAGCCTAGCTGTCATCCATCATCAAGTCCAAACTAGGTGTCCTGGGTGAGTGCATTGAGTTGTAGCATAGGAGTTGCAGTTCCACAGAGTCTCTGAACACAGTTGGCATATGGAGAGCCCATAGTCTCTTGGTGTATGGAAGTACACCTAAAACTCTGGCATCAAATATAGGTTTGAATAGAAGAGACAGATGGACCATGTGCAGTGAAGACATATTTCAGTCAGACTCTGTCACTCTCAGGAGCAAGGATTACAAATTAGGGCGCACTGGTAAGGCACCAAACTCTGGGGCTATCTGTCCTGATATAGGACCTGGATATCTCCAAAGCCCTCAGGAGGCCCTCTATTTGGAGTGATATCCATATTGGAAGCCTAGGAGGTCCTGGTGGGATCTGCATATGGCGTTACCTCTGGGTTGACCTCCCGACTCACTTTGAAGTCTCTTAGCCCTATGAACTCATTTGTCTTTACCATTTCCCCCTTTTTTTCTAAGTCTTTTTCCAGTCATACTGTCCATTGACATTTGTTAGTAACCCTTCATTGCCAGAGAGGCTCATCCCTGGGAGTCATGTCCCATGCTGGGAAGAAGGTAATTCATTCATATGCTGAGTTTGGTTTAGAGAGAGGCCACATTTGAGCAACAAG
>PVKH010047620.1:0-10280 GCA_004027955.1 Chaetophractus vellerosus | reverse complement strand
CTGAGAGCAGAGACACGAACAGACATCTGCAAACCAATGCTCACAGCAGCATTATTCACCATTGCCAAAAGCTGGAAACAACCCAGATGTCCATCAATTGATGAATTTGTAAACAAATTGTGGTGTATACACATGATGGACTATTATGCAGTGATAGGAAGAAATGAAGTCATGAAGCATATGACAACATGGATGAACCTGGAGGACAATAAATGGAGTGAAGCAAGACAGACGCAAAAGGACAAATACGTTATGACTGTGCTATTATCAACTAAATATGTAACATGAAATATAAATATGTGAAATATGCAATAGGTAAAATTGCATATATAAGACCATTTTTCTTTCAAGCTAAACAAATGTAGGTTAATACTACAAAATGTTAATATCAGACCACAAAAATCATTATACTAAGTGAAGGAGGCTAGATATAGAGTACTATATATTGCATGATTCCATTTATATGCAATGTAAATATGAATATATTTCTTAAGATGAAATTCGATTAGTGGTACGGCTGAGCGAGCAATGCTAATGGGTGTGGAGTCTTTCTTTTTGAAATAATGAAATTGTTCTAAAATTTTTGAGGTGATCAATGTACAACATTGTGATTATAGTAAAAGTCATTGATGGTACACTTTGGATAGACGATATGGTATATGAATATATCCAAATGAAACTGCTTAATAAACAAATAATTGTGCAAAAACAGCCAGATACAGCAGCTATGTACAGCAGGGGAACCACAGAGAGATTGAGAGGTAAGGAATTTTTTGTCTGTTTTTTGTTTAATATTAAAATTGAAATATGAAAATGCTCTAATAATGATTGATTATGAACACACAGCTATGTGATTATAGCAAATACCATTGATGGCACACTTTGGATGAATTGTATGCTTTATTAATATAAAAAAATCAGCAAAGGACTTGAATATATATATATATATATTTTTGGTTACATATCCCCACCCCCCCACCTTCTGCTTGCTCTTGCTGTGTGCACATTCTTCTGTGTTCTTCTATGTCTGCTTCTTGTCTCTCCCTGTCTTTGCGGTGACGCGCCGAGTTGGCCCTCCGCGCAGGCGATCCGCCCCGCTCGTGGGGGGCTCCATTCCGTTTCACGGGCGGCTCTGCTCCGTGTTTTGCGGGCTGCTCGGTTCCGTGATTTGCAGGCGGCGGCTCCGTGTATCACGGGTGACTTGCCATGTCTGTGGGGGCTCCGCCCTGCCTGTGGAGGCTTTTTGCCTTGCCCACGGCGGCTTTGCCCCGCCCACGGCGGCTTGCCTTTCTCAAGGCCATCTGCCCACTCGGAGAGGTCCCCAGGAACCGAACCCGGAGCCTCCCATGTGGTATACTGGCGCCCTTATCCACTGGGCTATACAGCCGACCCCTTGAATAGATATTTTTAAAAAGAGGAAATATAAATGGCTAAAAACTACATGAAAAGATGCTCAACATCACTAGCTATTAAGGAAATGCAGATCAAAACCATGAGACGTCACTTTACACCTACCAGACTGGCCACTACTGAAAATACACAAAAGTACACGTGTTGGAGAAGATGTGGAGAAATAGGAACACTCAATTCACTGCTGGTAGGAATGTAGAGCAGTCCAGCCCATGTGGAAGACAGTGTGGCAGTTCCTTAGCTGGCTAAAGATAGAATTGACATTTCATCTGGCAATCCTGCTACTAGGCAAATACCCAGAAGAACTGAAAGAAGGTAGATGAACAGATATATGCACACTAATGTTCAAAGCAGCTTGGCAAAAGATGGAAGCAACTCAAATGTCCATCAACAGATGAATGGATAAACAAAATGTCAAATAAACATACAATGGAATAGTATTCAGTTATAAAGAGGAATGAAGTACTGATGCATACAACATCATGGGTGAACCCTGAGGATCTTATGGTGAGTGAAATAAGCCAGGCACAAAAGACAAATACTATGATTGCACTAAAATGAATTAATTAAAATAAGCATATTCATGAAGGTAGTATCTAGAAGACAGATCACCATGAGATATGAGTAGAGAATGGGGAACTGATGCTTAATCTATGCAGAATTTATAATTAGGTTGATTGTAGTGGTTTGGGGGTGACATCATGATAGTGTGAGTATAACTGGCAGTGCTGAGGTACATGGATGTGTGTTGTTGAAGGGGGAGCTTTTGTGTCATATATGCTCCTAGAAGGAAAGCTAGAGGATAAAACACATGATTAAACCCTGAGGTGGGTGAATATTGTAGTAAATAATATAAGAGTGTTCTTTCAGGATCTTAAACGTATGTCACCAGCACAGGGTGTTCTTAATAGGGTGGTATATGGGGCAGAATGCACCGAAAGCAAAAAATGGACTATAGTTAACACTAACATTTTAACATTCTTGCATCAATTGTAACAAAGGTACCACACCAATGTTACTGTTGACAAACTCAGGGGTTATGGAATATTGCATATTTTATTCTTAAAAATATTTTATGTCATAGAAACAACACAATTTCCCTGTAAATTATATTGTTTTATCTGTTTAGGTGTCTAGACAGGGGTTTTTAAACAAATTAAATGTTATAAAGGTACATACTTCAACGAGATATAAATGTATCCTCTTTGCCATAGGTATGTTTTCTGGATAGAGGTCCGCAGAGGAGCTAACAAAATATTGAACTTCCATCCTGGGATGTTGTGGCAGTTTGGCATTGTTTATGAATTACAAAAACAAATCATGGATTATGTTTGTAAACTGGTCTGTACCTGGGCGTGATTAAATTATGATTAGGAATTTGATTGGGCCATGTCAGTAGGATGTTGAGTCCCTGCCCCCTTGGTGGGCGGAGACTCACAGATTAAGCTATACAGCAGAACAGAGGTGTGAGTTGGAGTTTTGATGCTGGGTTTTGAGGTGGAGCCCAGGAAGTAAACACAAAGGAGAAGAACACAGGGGAATACAGACGGATCCTTAGACATGGCAAAAGCCCTGGGGAGAGAGAAAGAGCTATTTGCCTCATAGTCTACAGCTGGCCTTGTGGAGAGAGCACAGCATTTGAGCCCATAGAGAAACGGAGCCTCGGGAAGAGAGGAACCCATTAAGCCTGAAGTCTTGGCCAACGTCAGCAGCCATCTTGTCCCAACACATGGCAATGGACTTTGGTGAGGAAAGTAACTTATGCTTTATGGTCTGGTAACTGTAAACTTCTACCCCAAATAAAAACCCTTTATAAAAGCCAACAGATTTCTGGTATTTTGCATCAGCACTCCTTTGGCTGACTAATACAGATGTCCAGCTACTCTCAAAAAGATGGCCAAAGGCTCTGAAATATATAAACCTTGCCTAATAAAGGAAAACATTCTAATAAGCCAAGCCCTCAATCTTACTGATGGCACTTACGAACCTTATTCCTCTAATAGTGAAACTTAAGCCTAATTATAATTAATGCCTAAGAGTTGCTTTCTGAAAAACCTTCTTGTTACTCAAATGTGGCCTCTCTCCAAGCCAAACTCTGCAAATGAACTCATTACCTTCCCCCTGATGTGGGACATGATTTCCAGGGATGAGGCTCCCTGGCAATGAGGGATTATTACCAAGCATTAATCAACTATGCATTTGAAGAAATATAATAAAACAAAGCAAATAACTAGATGATTCAAAGACAGATAAGACTAAGAAACATGTTTTCAACGTTCAGTCTATAAATGAAAGCATGATGCAATTTAATATATCATCAGGGTAGCAAAGTTTTTTTTTTTTTTTTTAATGAGAATAATTAATGCCAGAGAGGGCACAGGTGACACAAGTACCCTGTAGACTGCTTAATAAATCGATAAAGTCTCTGACAGTCACAAATTGTGACCTTGCTGAGTTGCTAAACTCTTCTGAGCCTTAGTTTCCTTACCTATGACATATAGTACCATCTCATAGAGAAGTTAAAAGATTATTTAGGATTATATTTGTAAAGGCAGAGCACAGAATGTGACACATTTTAACGGGAGGTTTTTAGTGGTTTTATTTCTGGGAAACTGACAAAATTTATGAAGAACCTTCTCAGACTCTAGGTATTACTACTTTCATATCCAATTTTACTAAAATATTTACAGATGGGATCAAAACAATTTTTATACAAATTTCTAGTCCTGGTAGCAATTCAACTAAAACAATTTAGTTCTAAGAAAGCCAGTCATTTATATAATAAGCTAATGTAAGACAAACTTCCTAGATGAAGGCTGTAAAGAAATACTACATTATATATGTTCTCAAGATGTTTATAATGTCTGCTGCACAGAAATCCCACCTTAGGTCACTTGCAATCACATGGATACCACAAAAAATATAATGAAAGTGCTAAGAAATCAATGTGTTTCTGCTTGAAGTTTCCTAAAGTATAACAGCTGGGAAATTTCTTAGCAACCACCATGTAGAAATATATCTGTATATTCTTACCTATTCATTTTATCTTTAACTGATCAGTTACAAAACCATGTTCTATTATTGAGTAAAGAGTCAAATGCATTAAAATCAACAGACAATCAAAATCAAGACTAGTTTTTTATGTCCTTATGCACACTAGGGAGACACCTGGTCACTGAATTTAACTCTAAGAAGGATTAGATTTGCAGGCTTTATCAGTGGCTTTTCTATTTTCAGATGCAAATAGATTCATCTTAGTTACAAACAGTAAATTGGGAAGTAGTATATCAGAGTAACTAAACTGCCCTCAGAAAGAGAGAAATAAGTTGTCCCATTCCCTCTGAGCTGTAAAGCAATTTATTATCATGGGAACTAGCACAGCATAGGCACTCTACAAAGAACTATGGAAATGACAAATAGATTGTTACATAGCAAATATGAAAGCATTTCCTTCTTGTGGTGAATTTTTCACATATATAAAATACATATATATTTTTCCCTTTGAAAAAAGTAAAAGCAAAGCTAGTAAACATAATATCAACTCCTTTCAAAAAGCTGTCCCCTTAAAGGAAGAAAATTTTCCTACAGTTTCTTAAATTAGTATTAAGTAAATATAGAGATCCAGAAAAACACTCTTCAGAAAGGGGGCAAAATGAAAAAAAGCAGTAACTTAATTTTCTCAGCTTTGGTTAGTTTCTGTGTGCTCTTATATGCTTCAATTGGAAATCTGGCCTTTGAAATATCTTTCCTTAATGGAACATACAAAAAGAAACCAAAGATGATTATGCTTATGAAACACACAAATTTAGTATTTATGTAATAATGTTAGAAATAAAAAAGACAATAATAGTATTTCACATAGTAAGCAGTTCTTTTAGTTCAGTTACAGTATTTACAATTAGTTTGTTTCTAATCTGTTAGTTCTACTGTTTGACAAAAAAGAATTCTGACTCTAAAATGATAACGCTTTTGATGGAAATCCTAAGAATATTTGAAATTTTTGCAAGGAATGGTGCAGAAGATGCATAATACTTTATAATTATCTTTTTCAATTTTCTTTTTTTTTAATTTTTTATATATCTATATATATTTTTAGGATACATTGATTACATAAATGTTACACAGAAATTCCAGGAGTACCCATATGCCACCCCCCACACCTCCCATAACCTCCCACATACACATCTCTTGCATAATACTTTTGTATTCAGAAAACCAGCCTTCATTTTAACATGCCTAAACAGTTCTCTGATTCAGCTGAAGTTACAGAAAAAGTAGAAAAATAATTCTTCAAAGAATTATGAATAATGGTTGGTTAATGGTTATTAAGCCTCCAGCTAACTGAGAATAAGTGCCAATGTGTATTTACTAGACAAAAAGAGAACTTTCAGAACCAACTCCTCTTGGTAAGTGGTTTACTAAAGCTACGACCAAGCATGGCTGTTAGATTAAATCAGTGTTTTACTATAGCGTATGAAAATAACTAAAAATTCCCGAAGCCTACAGTTAGAAACCTATCCTTTAAGCAGAATATAGCCCCCTAGGTGATCTTAATGGTACCCTTACCTATTGACATTCTTCCCAGAAACTGTCCATCATCATTCAGTAAACAGACAGATTAATACACCTTTAAATACTAAGAAAATCCCCAAACACCTCTTAGAAGCATGAAGCACCACCCAAATCCAAGAAAAATGCCAGCAAAGACATACTTATTTCTAACAGCTTGCTAACAAGGACAAAAATGTTCACAAACATCTCCACTTACCCAGGAGTTTTGCAATGATATAAAGAGCTTGTCCCCAAAGAAACAGTTTTCCATCTCGGCCACAGTTACTAGGAAATCGCTTTTGACTACCAGGGTTTCGTTGTTCATATTCTACAAAGTCAGCTGGCACATAATAATACTTTGGTATGACAGGATATCCTGTGGAATTTAAAAAATAAATATTTAACATTTAACAAATTATTGCCCTTCCAAATTTTCCCTCTAAGAATGTGAAATAGTAGAAAGCAGGGAGACAGTAAGGTCATATTAGATACTGGATATTCCAATTTTTTTTCAAAAATTGTTAGTGGAAAACATGGAGAAAGCATTTGACATTAAAACACTAATTCAACAACATATGTTATGCCTTAGCCAACAATGAGTACCTAATCTGCTTTACCAACATTATATTCAATATCATTGAAGAGAAAAAAAATCACCTTCCCCTGTGACCAACTCATTAAAAAATTTTCCTTGGTAGAACTTAAAAATTATTTATAGAGCAGGACCTTTGTGTATGATAAAAAGGGAGGGAAGGGGCAAAGAGGCAACATTCTAGTAGACTATTACAGAAGAATTCTGCAACATCAGCACTCAATAAACTTAATTTTCCTAATTAAACTGAACAAATTTCTCTAAAATTTGACTTTTCATCATGTATCAATCAATAGTGATGTTTGTTTCTAAAATCACTATAAAAGTCTAGGGTACACAGACTATTTTGAACATTACTCTCTGAGCATGATGAAGCTTAAAGCTTAATTTGAACTTAAACACATTAAACTACCACCTCATATATATCAATGCTCTACCAGTGAATACTAAAAGATCTGATTCAAGGACTTTCAAATATAAATTCATCACATATTTCTCCCATTGGAGAAGTGACTATTTCAAGCATAAAGATATAATATAAATAACTACTTTTCAAAAGTTAATATTTTTTGGAATTCAATTTTTACCCATAAACTTTAAAATTAGCAAATGTTTTAAAGGGTTAGCAAATAATATGTACTATTTAACACTGAGATAAAATCATAAACTTCATGTAAGATAATGAAAATCATAAACTTCATGTAAGTTACTGCAATTGCTAGTTCGTGCATTATGTCCACAAGGCAATTCTTATTCTATTAATATTTCTAAAGCCCTCTGGAATATCTCCTTTGGAATTCCTTTGAGAATTAGTTTTACAATCATACAGAAAATAGGTTGATGTTCTTCTTTTAGTCCCTGTTGGTGTGTGACCAAAACCAATACACTCTTATTCATAATAATGGGCCTTTTGATCATTTCTAAAATATGCATTTTAGTACCACTGCAAACATTCAAAATAACATCGTGAAGACCCTGAAAACAACACAAAAAAGGCCAGAATGTTCTCAGAAATGGTAGTACCTTTGGACTAGAGCAGAACCTCTCCAGGTGGCACTCTGAAAGGGACAGCACTCACTAGGGCACAACATTTTTGGTGACTTGGATAAAAGTTAGTCACATGATATCACTGTCACACAACATGAAATGAAAGGGTTACAAAGGACCTCTGCCCAATTAATATTTATTCTTTTCAATTGCATTTGAGGTGTTATTTTTTAATTTTAATATAAATTGCTACGGATTAAAATGGGATCACTTATATATTTCAAAGGAACATTGATGAGTTATTGGTAGGAAGAATTTCTTGAGAAGAAAAACACAACTATACCTTCTGTGGTCTGATGAAGTACTGGAGTCAGAAGATCCTGATATTCCTTTACTTGTTTGGGATTACCTCTAAAAACTCCTAAAATATAAAATCCATTAGCAGTGGAAATCAGAAAAAATGCCAGGAAGTTTGCCTTAGAAAAATCTTTTACCCTCATTATACTTATTTTAGTAATTTTCCATGTAAGTGATAAAATTTTAGTGGAAAAAGTAATGTGTAGGTATGTTTATTTCTAAGAAATTGATTTTAAAAGGTCACGTTAACATTTAGAATTGAAAACAGAATTTTAATTGTTAAAAATTTCTCTATAGGCCATTTTATATCATCCCATAACATGCAGAACTGTGTGGGAGAGAGTGTAAATTATAATGTGAACTATGGTCCGTGCTCAATGGCAATGATCCAGGATGGGTTTATCAATTGCAATGAATGTGCCACACTAATGAAGGATGTTGTTTATGTGGGAGGGTGTAGAAGGTATGGGGAGTGGGGCATATGGGAATCCCTACATTTTTCGTGTAACATTTATGTAATCTAAGTATCTTTAAATTTTTTTCTCTATTCTTAACTGTGTTATAGAAATTCACAATGTCATGCACAATTTCTCTTCGTAAAACAATTTTTTATAAATATGGCTAGCACATTAGTACCATTTTTACAATAGTCTAAGTATTTTTGTTTAATTCAGGAATAATTTAACATCCCCTCAAAAAGCAAGAAGAGTGGTATACAGAAATACAGAACAGTTAATGTCACTGAAATAGTCTATTTTGTTTGAAAGCAGTCATATTTGGTTTCTTCTTTTCTTTAAATCACTTATATCCTATATTTTAAATTTCAGAGAAAAGCCCACTTACCATCAATCATCATGTAAAGGAAAAATATGGGAAATTCACATTCAATGCCATCAAAGAGCTAAAAAACATAAAATAGAATTTAGATTAAAATTAAATTTTCACTAATGAAAGTAGAATAATTCTAGTTATGATATATGTAAAAGTTTTAATTATAGCAACAACTTAAAATGGACTGATTATAAATAGCTTTGTTGAATTTTTTTAATTAGAGAAGTTGTAGGTTTACAGAAAAAGCATGCATATACGTGGTTCCCATATACCACCCTATTAGTAACACCTTGCATTAGTCTGGTACATTAGTTACAATTTGTGAAAGAGCATTTTTATAATTGTACTATTAAACTAAAGTCCATCATTTACAATAGGGTTTTTTTTTAATTACTCAATATTCTTATTATTCAAAGGTACTTTCATTCATTCAATCCATCAAATAGATGTCATTCATTCAATAAATATTTACTGAGTACTTACTAATGCCTGGCTCCAAACAGACAGAATGTTATGAAATAAAAAAGATAAAGAACCTGCCCTCAAGGGCTCAGAGAATAGTGGGAAGGCAGGTATGTAAATGAACAACTGCAGTACAGTACAAAATGTCTATATATGGTTTAAATAAGAACAAAGGGAATGAAACACCAGAGTCTGCCTATGGGGTCAGGGAAGGGTTTATAGGTAAGGAAATGCTTCGACTAATGCTTGATGGATTTCACTGGAGCGATGCAAACTACTGATGCATGAAAACACAAAGTAAATTAAAGAAACAACCAACCATTCAGTATTTCTGGTACAAACAAGGTGGTAGTAATGAAAGCTAAAACCCAAGAGAAGGGCCAGACCAGTTAGATCAGGAAGGGCATTGGTAGTCACACTAAGATATTAAGATGATCTGTAAGTAACAGAGAATCACTGGTGAATACTGAACAGGATATGATTTACTCATTAGATTTTCTTGTTAGATTGGAAGTACTGAAGGGAGTGGTAGGATAAAAAATAAGGAGACTAACTAGAAGGGTGCTGGAATAATCCAAAGAGAAATGATGATAGCCAAACTAGGGTTTCTGAATATTGACACTATTGATATTTGGGTCAAATAATCCTTTGTTGTTGGGTGTGGGGGTGCTGTCCTGTACATTGCAGGATGTTTAGCAGCATCCCAAGTCTTTACAGTAGCACCCATTAATAACCAGATGCTGCCAAATGTCCCCTGGGAGGCAAAATTGCCCCTGGTTAGGAACCATTAGCCTAAACCAAGAAGTAATAAAGAGGAAGGAACAGTTTTCTAAGATTTTAAAGGGGTCAGATCTGCCACTATTGTTGACTGATAAAGGGGGTGAATAAGAATGAAGAACCTAGAATTTCTCTCAGGTTTGGGGCTTGTGCAGAGGAGTGAAAGATGAATTATAAGGTATCCAAGTGACAATGTCCAAAAGGCAGCTGGATATGTGAGTTGGGCAGGCAGTGGGAGAGGTATAGGTTAGGCATAGAAATCTGGGGCTAACAGTGATAGGTAAAGCTCTGGATACAGAGCAAAATAGCATGA
>PVKH010047619.1:0-10281 GCA_004027955.1 Chaetophractus vellerosus | reverse complement strand
TTTATCCATGTTATCCCATGTGTTAACACTTTGTTCCTTCTTACTGCTGAGTAGTATTCCATTGTATGTATGTACCACATTTTGTTTATCCATTCATCTGTAGTTGGGCACCTGGGTTGATTCCAACTTCTGGCAATTGTGA
This sequence comes from Chaetophractus vellerosus, assembly GCA_004027955.1. Lineage (NCBI taxonomy): Eukaryota > Metazoa > Chordata > Mammalia > Cingulata > Chlamyphoridae > Chaetophractus > Chaetophractus vellerosus. The sequence goes on along the minus strand of PVKH010047619.1, from coordinate 10,139 downwards.
ATAATGTTGCTATGAACATTGATGTACATATATCTGTTCGTGTCTTTGCTTTCAATTCTTCTGGGTATATACCCAGCAGTGGAATCACTGGATCATATGGAAGATCTATATTTAGTGCAAATGTTTTAAATAAGGAATTATTTCATTTATATTACACAAGGTAGCTTAGGTCACAAGCAGAGGAATAGAGGTAAAAAGGAAAGATTGATTACAGAGTAGCCTTACCCTGAGACAGATTGAATGTTTTCTTCTCTTTAGATGCTTTATATTAGAGGACCATTCTAAATACTTTATTATTAGCTTAGAAATTATAATTCCTGTTGAGTTGTATAATTAGCCTTATTGCCAAATTTGTGTGTAGGCTGCAAAGGAACAATAGTGAAAGAGACATATTCCAACTTCTAAATATTTGTATTGCATATTTTCTCCATGCAGGATTCTGCAGCCTCAGAGGCCCATTCTGTGAATGGCTGACTGTTTACCCCACTGTTGACTCATGTTAGCCCAGATTTATCTTGCAATTTATATGGTACCCTTAATTCAGATTTTCAATGTTTCTTGATGTTGTAATAGTCACTCTCTAACACTGACGTTTCGCTTCATAACTCACGAAAAACTTCCATGTCTTCATCTACTTAAATTTTCATTTTGAATTTCTTTTTGAAAGTGTAAGGTAAATAGACTATAGTCACAGTTCTTTTTATAAAATTTTATACAATTAATTCACGCTTTATATACTAAAATGACCAAAACTCTGATAAATATTGATCCATTTGCAATGCTAGTTTTAAGCTCATCAAAGAGTTCATCTTCCCACAGGAAATTAATGGCTTTTCAAACGAAAGAAGGACAAGCAGAGTCCAACATTATCATATCTTTGGGATTTTTAAAATGAGTTAGCAATACCATTATTCATTTTAAACTGTATGAATTGATACCCAGGGACTAAAAATGGATTACGTAATTGCAGGGCAAATTATAAGGACCCTGATTTAAAAGAATTATTGTCTTCCACTAAATACTTACATATAGCAGTTTATTCTCTGAACTCTCTTCCTTTGGTATCTACCATGTCAAGTCCAATAATAGTATCATATTGTTTTGTATTGCATGGTAGGTTTTATTTTCTTTTTTATAAAGTAACTTCCAAAAACACATATTATAGCTATTAAAATTAATTAGTTACCAGGTATCTGCAGTTGGCAAATAGATGGGATAAAAGATGGTATGATAAAGAAACACAAAATTGGATTTAAAGGGAGAAAATAAATATGAAACTCTAAAATAAAATTATAGAATATTTTTGAAGAAATACAGGTTTTAAAATGTCATGGCTTATAAAATGTGCTTTTTTTAGTTTTCAATTTTTTAAAAAAGAAGTAAAGGTTTATTAGTAATTAGAATATCCTTCTCTTAAAGTGCTTGATTATAGCTTACAGCCCTAAATCATTTAAGAAGCAACCAATAGCTTTTTTAAAACAAATCAATTTTATTGATACATATTAATAAAGCATACAATTCATCCAAAGTGTACAATCATTGGTATTTGCTATAATAACTTACTGGTGCATTCATCACTTCAATCATTATTAGAGCATTTTCATCATTTCAATACTAATAATAAACAAAAACCAGACAAATAAGAAAATTCCTCACCTCTCAATCTCTCTATGCTTCCCCCACTGTACATAGCTGCTGTTTCTCACAATTATATCCAAAGTGTATAATCAATGGCTTTTAGTACAATCACAATGTTATACATTCAATATCTCAAAAATTTTAGAACAATTTCATTACTCCTAAAAGAAACACTCCACATCCCTTAGCATTCCTTCCTCAGACCTACATAACCAGTAATCATCTTTCATCTTTATAAATTGATTTATTTTTACATTTTATATAAATGTAAGCATACAATAAACGTACTCTGTGTCTGGTCTCTTTCACATAGTTTCACATTGCATTTTTTTTTGTCTGATATTAGCATTTTGTACTATTATCCTACATTTGTTCAGCTTCAAAGAAAAATGGTCTTATGTATGCAATTCTACTCATATTCATATTTCACATAATATATTTATATTTATATTTCACATAATATTAGTTCATAATATGGCAATCATGCAGTGTTTGTCCTTTTGTGTCTGGATTGTCCTCTAGGTTCATCCATGTTGTCATATGCTTCACGACTTCATTTCTTCTTACTGCTACATAATATTTCATTGTGTGTATTCTCCGTAATTTATTTATCCATTCATCACTTGATGGACACCTGTTTATTTCCAACTTTTGGCTATTATGAATAACACTGCTATGAACATCAGTGTGCAGATGTCTATTCGTGTCGCTGCTCTCAGTTCTGGATGTATACCTATCAATGGTATTGCTGGGTCCCATGGCAGTATATATTCAACTACCTTAGGAACTGCCAAACAGTCCTCCACAGTGGCTGTACCATTCTCTATTCCTACCAACAGTGAATAAGCATTCCTAACTCTCCATATCCTCTCCAACATTTAGTTTTCCAATTTTTTAAAAGCAGCCATTCTAATAGGTATGAAATGATATTTTATGGTAGTTTTGATTTGCATTTTCCTAATTGCTAGAGATGTTCAACATTTTTTTCATGTGTTCTTTTGCCATTTGTATTTATACTTTGGACAGTTGTCATTTCAAGTCTTTTGCTGATCTTTTAATCAGATGCTTTGTCTTTTTATTGTTGAGTTGTATGATCTCCTTTTAAATCGTGGATATTTAAACCCTTATCAGATATGTGATTGCCAAATATTTTCTCCCATTGAGTGGGCTGCCTTTTCACCCTTTTGACAAAGTCTTTTGATGTGCAAAAGCATTGAATTTTGAGGAGGTCCCATTTATCTATGTTTTCTTTTGTTGCTCCTGCTTTGAGTGTAAGGTTTAGGAAAATGCCACCTACCACAAGATCTTGAAGAAGTTTTCATACAGTTTCTTCTAGGAGTTTTATGGTTGTTGTTTTTATATTTAAGTCCTTGATCCATTTTGAGTTAATTTTTGTATAAAGTGTGAGATAAGGGTCTTCTTTCTTTCTTTTGGATATAGCTATCCAGTTTTCCCAGTGCCATTTGTTGAATAGACTGTTCTGGCCCAATTGGGTGGGCTTACCAGCATTGTCAAAAGTTGCTTGACTGTAGATGTGAGGGTCAATTTCTGAGTTTTCGATTCAGTTCCATTGGTCAGTCTGTCTGTCCTTATGCCAGTACCATGCTGCTTTTTACCACTGTAGCTAAATAATATGCTTTAAAGTCAGGAAGAGAGAGCCCTCCAACTTCATTCTTCTTTTTTAAGACTCCTTTTGCTATTAGGGGCCCCTTACACTTCCAAATAAATTTGATTATTCTATTTTCAATTTCTGCAAAAAAGGCTTTTGAGATTTTTATTGGGATTACTTTGAATCTGTAAATCAGTTTGGGTAGAATTGATAATCTTAATGATATTTAATCTCCCAATCCATGAACATGGAATGTCCTTCCATTTATTTAAGTCTTCTTCAGTTTCTTTTAGCAATGATTTGTAGTTTTCTGAATACAGGTCCTTTATGTCCTTGGTTAAGTTTATTCCTAAATATTTTATTGTTTTAGTTACTATTATAAATGGATTTTTTTCTGATTTCCTCCTCAGATTGCACATCAGTAGTATATAGAAATGCTATTGGTTTTGTGTATTAACCTTGTACCCCGCCACATTGCTGAACTTGTTTATTAATTCTAGTAGCTTTGTTGTGGGTTTTTCAGGATTTTCTAGGTAGAGGATCATGTCATCAGTGAACAGTAAAAGTTTTATTTGTTCCCTTTCTATTTGGGTGCCTTTTATTTCTTTGTCTACCTAATTGCTCTAGCTAGAACTTCTAACACAATATTGAATAATAATGGTGTCAGTGGGCATCCTTGTCTTGTTCTTGATCAGCAGGAAAGCTTTCAGTTTTTCAACCAATACTAGCTGGAGGTTTTTCATATTTGCACTTTACCATATTGAGATAGTGTCCTTTTAGTCTTACCTTTTGGAGTGTTGTTTTTTTTTTTTTTTTTTTTTTTATCAAGAAAGGGTGCTGTATTTTGTCTAAAGCCTTTTCTGCATCAATCAAAAGGATCATTTGATTTTTCTTCTTCAGTTTATCAATGTAGTTTATTACACTAATTGATTTTCTTCTGTTGAACCACCCTTGCATGCATGGGATAAAACCCACTTGATCATGGTATATAATTTCTTTTAATGTGCTTTTGGATTCTGGTTCCAAGTATTTTGTTGAGGAGTTTTGCATCTATATTTATTAGAGATATTGGTCTGTAATTTTCTGCTTTCATAGTATCTTTATCTGTTTTGGTATTAGGGTGATGTTGGCATCATAGAATGAGTTTGATAGCATTCTTTCCTGTTCAATTTTTTTGCAGAGCTTGAGCAAGATCGATTTTAGTTCATCTTTGAATGATTTGTAGAATTCACCTGTGACACCATCTGTTCCCAGACTTTTCATCTTTGGGAGGTTTTTGATGACTGTTTCAATCTTTTCACTTGTGATTGGTTTATTGAGGTCTTCATTTCTTCTAAAGTCAGTGTAGGTGATTCATGTGTTTCCCAGGAATTTGTCCATCTCATCTACATTATCTTGCTATTTGGCATGCAGTTATCATAGTAACCTCTTATGATCTCCCTTATTTCTATGGTGTCAGTGGTAATGTCCCCCCTCTCATTTCTGATTTTATTTATTTGTGTCTTCTCTCTTTTTTTCTTTGTCAGTAGAGCTAAAAGTTTGCTGATTTTGTTGATCTTCTCAAAGAACCAAAGTTTGGTTTTGTTGATTCTCTCTATTGTTTTTTGTTCTTGATGTCATTTATTTCTGCTCTGATCTTTACTATTTCTTTCCTTCAGCTTGGTTTTGGATTAGTTTCCTTTTCTTTTTCTAATTCTTCCAGATGTTCAGTTAGACCTTCAATTTTAGCTTTTTCTTCTTTCTTAATGTAATTATTGAGGGCTATTAATTTCCCTCTCCACACTGCCTCTGCGTGTCCCATAGGTTTTGATATGTTGTGTTCATTTTCATTTGTCTCAAAATATTTGCTGAATTCTCTTGCAGTTTCTTCTTTGACCAACTGGTTGTTTAAGAGTGTTGTTTAATCTTCATATATTTATGAAGTTTCCCTTTTTCTGTCCAATATTGATTTCTAGATTCATTTCACAATGATCAGAGAAAGCGTTTTATATAATTTCAATCTTTTAAAATTTATTGAGACTTGTCTTGTGACTCAAAACATGGTCTGTCTTGGAGAAGGATCCATGAACACCCGAAAAGAATGTATATCCTGCTGTTTTAGTGTGCAATGCTCTATAGATGTCCGTTAGTTCATTTATTATGTTATTCAAGTTTTCTCTTTCTTTATTTATCTTCTGTCCAGTTGTTATAGCCAATACTGAGGGTGGTATGTAGAACTCTCCATCTATTACTGTATAGACATCTATTTCTCCCTTCAGCTTTGCCAATATGTGCCTAATATATCTTGGGGCACACAGGTTAGATGCATAAATATTTAATATAGTTAATTGCCTCTTTTATTAATATATAATGATCTTCTTCCTCCTTATAAAAATTTTGCCTTTAAAATCTATTTTGTCCAATATTAGTGTTGTTATTCCAGCTCTTTTTGGTTACTATTTTCATGGAATATCTTTTTCCAGCCTTTCACTTTTAACCAGGTTGTGTCCTTACGTCTGAGATTAGTCTCTTGTAGACAAAATGTAGATGGGTCATAGATTTTAATCCATTTTATCAGTCTGTGTCTTCTGATTGGGAAGTTTAAGCCATTAACATCCAATGTTCTAACTGTAAAGGCTTTACTTCATCCATTTTGACCTTTGGCTTTCTCTTGTCTGGTCGTATCATACTACAGTCTATCTTTTTATCCTTTCTAATATTCATCATTTCTAATCTCTTCTCCAAGTCTCTCACACTTGTTTTTTTTTCCTTTCAGGCTGCAGCACTCCCTTCAGTATCTCCTATAATCTGGTCTTCTGTTAACATATTCTATCAGTTTTTGTTTGTCTGTGAAGACTTTGAACTCCTCTTCATTTATGAAGGACAGCTTTGCTGGATATAGAATTCTTGGCTAGCAGTTTTTCTCTTTCAATACCTTAAGTACATCATACCACTTTATTCTGTCCTCCTGGGTTTCTGATGAGAGGTTGGCACTTAATCTTATCGATATTCCCTTGTACACTATGCTTTTCTTTTCTTGCTGCTTTCAAAATCTTCTCTTTATCTTTGATATTTGTCATTCTTAATAGTAGGTGTCTCAGGGTAGGTCTATTCATGTGTATTTTGTTTGGGATGTGTTGTCCTTCTTGGGTATTGATATTTATGTCTTTCATAAGGGTAGGGAAGTTTTCAGTCATTATTTCTTCAAATATTCTTTCTGTCCCTTTTCCATTTTTTTTCTCCTTCTGGAATGCCAATAATGCATACGTTTTTGTGTTTCACATTGTTATACAATTCCCTGAGATCCTGTTCCATTTCTTTCATTCTCTTCTCTTTCTGTTTTCGCGTGTTTTCCAGTTCAGATGTTCTGTCTTTGAAATTACTAATTCTGTTTTCAGTCAGTTCAAATCTGCTTTTATGTGCCTCTAATGTATTTTTAATTTCATCCACCATGTCTTTCATTCCCACAAAGTCTGTTACTTTTCTTTGCAGACTTTCAAATTGTTCTTTATGCTCTCCCAGTGTTGTCTTAATATCCTTTATCTCTTTAGTCATATTTTCTTTCAATTCTTTAAATTGATTTAGGAGAGTTGTGTGATTATCTTTGATTAAGTGTCTTAAATCCTGAAACTCTTCAGGATATTTGTTTTTTTTCCTTTGGCTGGGCCATCTCTTCCTGTTTCCTACTGTGACTTGAAATTTTTTTCCAGTGTCTAGGCAGTTGATATGTGGGTGAATTTACTCCATGGCCAATTTCTCTCTCTTGCCCATTTTATTATTTCTTCACAGCTCTTTGTTATTTGGCTCAACTATAATCCCTTAATTATTATATTTGAAGGCAAAAGTAAAAATGGACATGTTTGTTAAGCAAACAATAAAACCAATATTTGGGTGGAGTAAAGGCATGGAAAGATGACCTTTGAAATCAAATGACTTAAAAGGTTGAAGATATAGAAATGTGGATAATTTGGTATAAGAAAGAAATGCATTTAGTGCTGGCCCCATAGGTTCAAAATGAGTATTTGGGGGCAGTGATGATGAGTCACCAGTACATCTCCTTTATAAAAAATCCAAAAGGCAGCCCCTGTTGAGGATGTCACTGCAATTTATAAAGAATAATACCCTAGTTTAGGATCTTCAGTTTTAAGAATAAGGTCTAACAAAGACGAGAAATTTTTTTTGAGGGACCAGGACTGGGGATTAAACCTGTGACCTCACATATGGGAAGCTGTTGCTCAGCCACTGAGCCACATTGGTGCCCTGAGTTGCTTTTTTTTTCATTTGTTTTGCTTGCTGTTTGTTTTCTTGTTTTTAGGATGCACTGGGAATGGAACCTGGGACCTTCCACGTGGGAAGCAGCCTCTCAACCACTTCAGCTACCTCCATTCCTGAAAAGAACAAATATTGATAAATATTTTAAAAATACCACCCAAAAGAAAGTTAAAAGACATAAGATGAGTTATTGTTGATGCAAAAGCACAAAACCTGATAAACAAACTAAAAAATAGAGTATGTTTTAAAACAAGTAAATATTTTTTGTCAGAACAAGAAACACTTGGATAGTTATAGGAAAGGGATTATGTGTCTTTTTCATCTCCACACCTCCCCAAACTTCATGTGTGCACAAAAGAAACTTTATTTGACTATAACTAAATGTAAAAGCATCTTGATGCACTGTTTCACACAGTAGCAGAATATATAAATTTACCAAATTTTTTTGAAAGTTAGTTAATACAGGGATTTTTTTCTCCCCCATTCTACTTGTGTTTGGTTCTAAGTTCTGGAGACCTAGTCTCCTAACATTGGTTTGAAGAAGGAATCTCAACCTTGGTCAAAATGATATCCTTGCTGGATTCTGTGGATGCTTCCTTATAACCACTTAGTTTCACTAGCTTCTTACTCATCTGTTTGATGAAATTATGAATTCCAAAAATTGATATTGAATCATGCTTGTAAACTGATCTGTTCATCTGGGCATGATTAAGTTATGATTAGGGTGTTGACAGGGCCATGTCAGTAGGGTGCTGAGCCCCACCCCTTGGTGGGTGGGGGAATTGAATATAAAAGGCAAGGCAAATGACAGAAGGAGCAGATTTGAGAAGCAGTTTTGATAGTGGAGAGAAAGCCCCAGGAGAATAGAAGTGAGCTGTTTGCCTGATCGTCTACAGCTGGCCTTGTGGAGAGACACAAAGCCTAGAGGGCCTCATGGTCTACAGCTGAACTTGTGGAGGAAACAGAAGCTAAGCCCAGAGAGAAATACAGCTCCAGGAAGAGAGGAACCCCGAAGCCTGAACCCTGGGAAATGTCGGCAACTGTCTTGCTCCAACATGTGGCAATGGACTTTGGTGAGGGATGAAACTCATGCTTTGTGGCCTGGTAACTGTAAGCTTATACCCCAAATAAATACCCTTTACAAAAACCAACCAGTTATTGGTATATTGCAAAGGCACTCCTTTGGTTGACTAATACATCATCCTACCATGAGATCCCCTTAAAATCAATGGCTCTCTCACAATTTTCTTAAAGGAAAACTTTATGATATTCTCTCACTCTGTGCATGTATAGTGTGCTTGGGAACTGTCCCAGGCCCTTCCACCTCAATATACCAAACTTCTACTCTTTCTACTCTTTTTCTGTCTTAGCAGAATGCTAGATAACAGAGATGCCTGTCATTTGAGAAGAATCGTATATGATCTCTCAGATAATAGGTAATACCACTTAACTGGTATTTTTTGAAATCCCCTATTCCAAGGAATGGAACTGAGGGGAAGAGTGGATGAAGGTCAGGGTTCAGGGCCTGTTTTCCTGTTTTCAGCAACTAAATAACTCACTTTCTCTCAATTATTCTTTCCCTTTTCCCTAAACCACTTAATTATTATCTGGTAGGAAAAACTGACATTAATGTTATTTTCCATTATTCTGAATGTTTTTGTTTATTCCATAAACTCTGTGCCTGAAAACTTCAGATATTTACCTTTAATTACTTGATAGACAGTCTTTAGAAACTTAAAAAAAAAAATCAAAGTCATGACCACTACCACAACAACAACAAAATCTATTTTTCAAACTCTTTTCTCTGCTATAAGACCCAGAAGTCTATTGGAGAAACTTCCAAAATTGATAATTGCTGGCATTTCTGTGAGTTTAACTTTTCCTTGAGGACAGTGATTTTGGTGTGTATTAGTCAGGGTTCTCTCAGGGAACCTAATCAACAGGAGATATAATATGAGATTTTATAAGAGTCTCTCACATGACTGTGGGGATACACAAGTTCATGTTACACAGACAGGCTGCAAACCAGGGGCTCCTAAGAAAGTCCAATGAAAGGTCCTTGATGAGTTTCTAGGAGAAATTAGCTGTCCAAAGAGGAGCTGCGAAATTCTCTCTGAATGTTGAAATCACTTACCCTTTTAAGGCATTCAACTGATTGGGTAAAAGTATCACCCAATGCTGATGCAATCTCCCTGATTGATACAGATGTAATCAATCATCCATGCAGTGACCTCACTGGTGACTGAAGTCCATAAATGCTCTTGTATTACAATTAGCCCAGTGCTTGCTTGACCAAACACCTGGACACAATTACCTGGCTGAGCTGACATGTTAGCCTAACCAGCACAGTCCACCCCTTGCCAACTCAGCAACCATGCACATTACCTTAAACCATACTTACTCTCTAAGTAACAAAACAATAACAGAAAATTATACATATATATTTCTGCCTAACAATGTTGAACTCACCTGCATACAACCAGAAATGCATTAATTCCCTACAGAATAGGGTGCAAGTCATTGGGTAATAGCCACTCTTAAACTTGTCATCTTTAAATATTATGACATGAAATGAATGAAACTATTCATATAATAAGGGAAAAGGTTGGGGAAGAAAACAAAGAAATTCATTTTTTTTTTT
>PVKH010047618.1:0-10280 GCA_004027955.1 Chaetophractus vellerosus | reverse complement strand
CAATTTAAATCTTCTCCTGGAATGCTGCTTGCTCCTTCCTCGGAAAAGGGCAAGTCATTTCTATCCCCGGGACGTCTACAGCTGTGCGTCCCAGGCTTGTACATGATGGCATCTACAGCAATTTATGTCAGAGGAGGGAACCAGCAGTAAGACTCCACATTTCTTTTCATTCCCTCCCTGATACACTTAAAGAATTGGGCTAAATACCATTAAATGGCATTTTATCACCAGAAATCGGTAAATCCAAAGGGCGTAAATTATCCAAGTAATAAGGATCATATTTGCATGTAAAGCAAGGTTTCCCACTCTCCTGAAACAAAAAAACAGCGCACACAAAAAAGAGGCATGGGGCCGGCTGTGGCTCAATTGGTAGGACGCGGGTTTACCACAGAGGAGGCCCCGGGTTCGGTTCCCGGGGCCTCCTCGAGCGGGCAGAACCCCTTGAGAAGGCAAGCCGCCACGGGCAGGGCAAGCCCCCGCGAGCACGGCAAGCCGCCTGCACGGGGAGCTGACTCGGCGGGTCACCGCAACAGGGGGAGACAAGCAGACACAGAAGAACGCAAAGATGAACAAGCAGAAGGGGGGGACATGTAATAAATAATAATAATAAAAAGAGGCGTGGAATGGTCGCAGGACAGCAGTGCTATTGTAGTAGGTCATCCTTGTGTTTTCTTCTGGTTAGTAAGGGCTAAAGAGCCTCACCATGGTGACGTTTTTATTCAGTCCCCTTCCTAGGAACCCATTAAAGAAACTGATACCCAGGATACTGCCATACAACATGTCTTGAAAACACCCACTGGCCATTTTCAGAAAGAGAATGCTCTGAGTTCCACTGAAGTACCATACCCGCCTTGAAGTGTACCTAGTAATGAGACTGTGGGGTGAGAACTTCTTGGTTGTTTCCCTGAGCCTTTTCTTTACACCTTGGTTCATTTCTTTTCAGAGAGACTCTCACAGAGCAGCGCCTGAAGCTACTAAACAATGACCTCGATGAAGAATGCTGGAGTGAGGCTATCATAAAACAGAACCATGGTTTCCAGAATGAAAGACCCCACGTGCAAAGAAAGGGACTTCTAGGCGTCAAATTCTCAGTAATCAGCAGAGAGGAGAAGTGAAGTAACATGGCAGAGAGAATTTGGTAAGTGCTCAGCTGCACGATAAAGCTTTAATTCCACCCAAGTACAATCACATTTTTACTTATTGCTCCAATCAACTCATCCTCTTCCCTGCTTGTTAAAGCAGTCTTCGGTATTGCAATCATCCTGTATGAGTTTGAGGAGGATCGTCCAAAAAGGGAAAAAAGAGAGGAAGGGATGACTCTTTTGTGAAGCAGAAATAAATGACTAAGGGATGACTTCATAGCTGCCACCTATAGCAAAGTGTCCTTTTTTTATTTTTTAGATTGTTGAGGCAAACCCAAAGCGGCTAACTCTTCGCTTTTTAGTTTACTTTCCACCCAAAGTAAACAAAACTTTCAGCATATTTTTTTTTTTTCATTTCAGATTGTTTTTATGTTGTTCTGGCTTCAATCTGGGCTTTAAAATTTTGCAGTAAGCATGTTGTGTGAATTGCATGCTTGAGGAAGCTGTATACAATAGAATCGCAGGATGAGTCTCCTGGAGAAATCAGAGAGATGATTTCTGCCCACCAGGCAATAGCTGCGGGACTTTGGGCAGGCCTCATAACCCCTCTCTGCCTGTTTTCTCATCTGTAACACAAAGACTCTAACAGTGCAATAGGATTGTTATGCATATTTAAATGAGGTACTGTGTTAAAGTACTTGAACCAAGGTATAGACCCTAGGATTATCAGAAACATAATGAATATTTTTTCTGGTTATTGTATATCCTTTCTAAATAGTTGCTTAAAGTTCCATCAAGGGGATATACCATTGTATACTCAACCCTGTTATTTTCTTAATGTTTGATTGTGTCCCATTGAGCACTACTGCATATTGTTCAGTTAGGAGCCTCTTTGTACATAGAGAAGTTCGCACATCGGGCATTCTTCTTCTAACATAAAATTTTGAGAAGTAAATTACTAGTCAGGCATCTGGCATTTTTCAGGTTCTTGCTATATCTGGCCAGTTTACCTGCTTGGTAATGATATAGAGTAGAGCCATTTTGAGGGGGGAGGGCCCTTCCTGTAATGAACAGAACGGCCCTCCCCCAGGCTACGTATGGTACTCGTTCTTCTAGGAAGCGTTATAGTCCCACACCTGACACCAACTCTAGACTCCATTCCCTACAACCATCCAGGTGCTGAGAATGGGGTACGGCAACATCTGCCCACTGGGTAGTAGATGAAAGATGTCCCCAAAAGAGGTGCACCTCCTGGACGGGCCATTCCTCTGAAGCTCTGTTCATGGAGACACTGTGGTCTTCTCCATGGCCAGCGACTGATGGCCAACACAGAGGGCTGGGAAAGGTAGGCTCAAGAATCTCTGTTATTCTACATCCCATTGTCATTACTCCCCAGTTTGCAAAAGCAATGGATCAGCACTTTGGAACTAAGGGGCCACCGGACTACCAGGAGATAGTGTTTGGATGGTTTAAGCCACACAGCAAACATGTGGTGGGGCTGACGCCAAGAGTCAGGCCCTCTAATGCAGACTCTTGTACTTCCCATCATAGCGGCCAGCTATTGCTTACACTGACATTGAATGACGTTAACTTGCGCTGTTCTTGTTCCAAAGTGGATTAATAGTCCTTAAATATATATATTTAATAGATTAAAATAAAGTAAATAACATGTAGAAAAGGAAAGCAATGTTAAACCTGGATGTGAACATCAAACAAGGCCAGTATGTAATTCGCAAGGCCTCATAGACATCTTGTGATGACAAACTTTGAAAAACCTTTCAAGTGCCTGCCTCAACAGTGGCAAATAGAGAACCCTATGTATGTGTTAGCCTGTAGCAATAGGGGTCGTAAAGGCGTGTGCTATGTCCCAAACCAACTGCGGAATTCTATTTGTAATTAACTCTGTTGACTGGATGACAATATTATCAATATTCTACCGCATATGAGAGCCAGGTGACAATAAAGGAGATGGCAATTGCCCAAAGACAGAGCAAGATGGACTTGAGCTCACAGTTCATTTTTCACCTATTAGATTAAAATATAGAGTTACAGGAAGTTGTAAAATAATAATATAAGGAAGTCCCATGTATTCTTCACCCAGTTTCTGCCACTGGGCACCTTGCATAATGAGAATACAATACCAAAACCAGGTAGCTAGTATTTTTCAAAACAAATAGTCATGGGAAATTAAAAGGGTGAGTTTTTGTTTCCTAAAGTTTTGAAACCAGTACATGTGACTTTGCAACCTGAGTGGAAGCTGCACATTTCAGCTTCCCCAAACCATTTATTCTTAAAAATGATTGAACGTGTGTCTCTTTAACACAGAAATTGGCAACCTTTTTCTGTAAAGGGCCAGACAGCCAGGATTTTGGGGTTTGTGGAGCACACAGTCTGTGTTGCAGCTACTCAGTTCTGCTCTTGTAGCATGAAAGAAGCCTCTAAGGGGCAAGGAAATGAAGGGGTGTGGCTGTGAGCCAAAAACTTCATTCACAAAAACAGGCAGCCAGCTGGGTTTGGGTGGTAGTTGGTTGACCCCTGGTCTAACTTAACCTACCCAATATCTGAACATAGAAGTGATTTGAGAGTTAATTCAGTAAAACCAATATGTTGTCCCATTAAATATCCAGAATCTTCCAAGCCTGAACACTAAAAGTAATGATATCTTTCATAACCATGTGGCATTCCACTTTGAACAAGGAAAAATAAGGCACAGAAACCAACTGATATCTGGAAATTACTCATATATAAAACTTCCAGGCTGTATTATGGAAACTAGCTATCTACCTATCTACCTCTGTATCTGTCTATTCTAATACATCTACGTGTATTTTAACCATCCATATATCTACATAGACATATGTATAGGTACGTGTGTGTCTTTACATGTGTGGATGTATATATGTGTGTACACACGCACATGTATGCATATATACCCACAATAAATATTGAATTCTTATTGAATTCATATACACATATTTATTTACATACGTAACGTTTCCATGTATATGCATAGATGAATACATTTGGGGTAGGTAGTGTAACACTTTTAATACCACATAGATAATTATCCAAAGATGTGTTGGAGCTGGTTAGTCTTAACCATCTTGGAGCTGTAGAGACAACCTGAGACCTGCAGCAGGAACAACTCAGGTTCCTTAGAGAAAACACTGCTGAGGTTTTCACTGAAGTGGCAGTGCCTCTGAGATAGGCTGAATCATGTTCTCCGAGCTAACCAGCACTGTGGGGGCGTGAACCCATTGCAAATGGGATCTTTGAGTGTGTCTGGCTGAGTCAGGGCTTGGACTCCTTTGTGAATAGAACCTTTGAAGGTCCTGTTTAGGTATGGCCAATTGAATCAGGGTGGTCCTTAAGCCAGACCACTGGAGTTCCTTAGAAAGAGAACCTGGAGGTCACAGAATCCAGAAGGAGAGGACATCACCATGTGATGGGAGGCGGAGATGCAAGCCAGGGAACCCCAGGGATGCCCCGCGGCCAGCACCACAGGGTTACAGTGTCCGGGACAAAGCAGGCTTTGCTGATACCTTACTTTTTAATTTCTCCTAGTCTTAAAACTGAGCCAATAAATTCCATTACTTAAACCAAAGCATGGCGTGGCAAACTAACACACTCTCTCTCAAGTGCATAAGAGCGCCTTGATAAGAGCCTGGCAAAGAGCGATTGGAGTGCTGACCTGATCACCAGCCTCCATGGTAGAGCCAGGATGGCGTTTCACGGAATGGACTCATTGGAGCCGACTTGATGACTGGTGGAGTCTTCAGGGATCTCCAGGTGGAGTAGTGTTATGCTTTTATTTAAATGCACTATATGACCCTACATTTGAGGAGGAAAAACAAATTACGATGCCAAGAGACAGACAAAAGAGTTTGTTTAAATGGTCAAAAATTCTACCCTTAGGAGCGTCCCTGGTGGTCCCTGAACTTTATAAAATTTGAAAAAACTAAAATTTAATCTTGGAATAAAGAGGCTGAAATATTTTCGAATCAATTCTCTTAAATAATATCTTTAATTGTTAAAGATATGGCCTTTTCTCTTTATAGTCAAAGGGCCAACTGTGTATATAAAGAAGTGTCAATTCCATGACAAGAGATGTCTAGTAAATTATTTTCCAGATGGGATAATGCTAATCACTGGATGATACTTTGGGAGGACACTTAAATGCAACATTTCCCAAAAACGTTACTTGGAAAACCGCTTTCATGACCAGCCATTCCATTTGCCAGGGCCTGGGGGTGGGGTCCCAGGATATTATACATTTCCTGCTAAAACCAGGACAGTTTTGGACAAACCTGGATGAATTGAACACCCTAATGGAATGCGGATGTCTTACTTGGCCAGGGCTCCTATAATAAAACATCACAGACTGATGGCTTAAATAACAGGAACTTATTACCTCACAGTTTTGGAAACTAGAAGTCCAAAATCAAGGTATACCCTCTCTGAAGTCTGTATCGTTCTGATGGGGGCTTGCAGGCAATCAATTACTGCCTCTCACAGGGTGGTCTCTCTTTCCTTCTCTGGCTTCTACTTTCCCTGCTCAGTTTTCTGCATTTCTGTCTAGATTTTCTTGGTTTGCAAGGTCTTCAGTCATGTGGATTAAGGCCCACCCTGGCTCAATTTGGCCTCACCTAAATAGGCTCTTCAAAGATCCTATTTACACATGAGTCCACACCTTAACTAATGATGAAGTCTTCCAAGGTCCTATTCACAAATGGGTCACACCCACAGGAGTGAACCTTGAACCTTGTCTTTGTGAGAAACATAATTTAATCCCACCACAGGGGAGGAGCAGAAATTACCCTGCCGAAAGTTTCCATGGTCAAGAAAAGAGAAGTGCTGGTAATTTAAGTTCAACCATTCTCTAACTGTGAGTCATTAAGGGCTGAGATCAGTAGTCATTTTCCCCTAAAGCTTTTTACTGGTATCTTCAAGAAAGTGCAGATTCCCCACATCAAAGGAGGTTGAAACACACTTGGTCACATTTTCATCCTGGAATAGATTGTCCGCATTTACTAATCACCAAAAGAACAAGATAAACATTCATTGGCCACTCACTACTACCAGAAAGTGTATGTGTTTTTATTTAATCCTCTTCTTTGAGCTAGACATGAGCCACATTTTACATGAGAAGGAACTGTAGTCCAGAAAGACTATATGATATATGATGTACTCGAGGCAACCAACAGGCAAGCCAGTGCTGGTTTTGGAAGCCTCTCTGGGCCCCAAAACCTGATGTTACACCAACCACACATGGCCCACCCTCATCACATGACCGACCCTCATCACATGTCCCCACCCTCATCACATGGCCTCACCCACCCTAACCCCACCTGCTGAGCCTGGGGCCAAGATCAATCAGCCCCCACGTCACAACTTGCAAAGGTGCAAAAGTTTGACATCTTTTCATAGAAACTAAAATACCAGTCAGAGTACGGCTGGGCATTAAATTCTAGTGCAGAGTCTATCTTTCTTGGGATATGGAGACTGGCTTGACATTTTATTGTAAAACCCCCTTGAAGATCATGATTTTAAAGACAACACCTGAAAGAGCAAATATTTGGAGAAGAAAAGAAGG
The DNA here is from genome assembly GCA_004027955.1 of Chaetophractus vellerosus. Classification (NCBI taxonomy): domain Eukaryota; kingdom Metazoa; phylum Chordata; class Mammalia; order Cingulata; family Chlamyphoridae; genus Chaetophractus; species Chaetophractus vellerosus. The sequence goes on along the minus strand of PVKH010047618.1, from coordinate 3,605 downwards.
ACTATCAATGGTTATAAATAAATCACACAGTGGAGGTGATTTGTAAGGCCATCAATCTCTTTCTTTATCTTACTATTCTCTTTCCAGAGAGTCTCAGCCTTGGCACCATTGACATTTGGGACCAGGCAATTCTTTGTCACGGGGGCTGTCCTGCCCATTGCAGGTTGCTTAGCAGCATCCCTGGCCTCCGCCCTCTAGACGCCAGCAGCTCTAACCCTCCCGGTTGTGACAGCCGTGTCACCAGACATTGCCTCGCATCCCCAAGGGGGATAGCCATCCCCTCTTGGGAACCTGCTCCCAGCAGTCTGAAACATGGCGTCTCTACAAACAGAACGGCCAAGTCAGGAAGTGCATGTTCAGAAATGCAAACCCGTATCTGGACATTGTCCTTGACTTCCACCCAGGTATCTGCTGCTTGGTGAAGGAGGAAATGCGGTGGGCGAATGTGGCATGGTTTACCCCACCCTTGTTCCTGGTTTCAGTGAAGAGCCGGCCCTGCAGCAGCAACGCACCATTTTACTACCTTGAAGAAACAGAGAGATTCGAGCTGGACCCCAACACCTGGTGTGCCTACAAGAGCCCGTCAGATGATTCACGCAGCTCTTCCAAACGCAATTCAGGAAGGAAAAGTCGTTCTTATTGCTCTCAAAAATTACTAGCCGTCCTCCTGACGAGCTTCTAGAGGCACTTAGGTGTGCGGGAGATGTTGATTCAACCCAGGTGCTTCCACTTTGGCTCGCTCTCTCTTCCCCCACTTCCCCTTTGTATTCCCACGACCTTCAATTTGTCAATGGAAATCAAAAGCGGCAAAAAATACAAAGAAGTTAAGAAAGTCTGGCAGTAACTGACGGTCTGTGCTTGTCTGTTGTCTCACGCTCAGTAGCACAGTAATGAAATATCCTGACTTTGCGGCATGGCTTCTCAGTCTTGGAAGTATTGACACGGGGCAGGGTGAGTCTGCTGGGTGGGCTGCCCTGTGCGTTGTAAAATGTTGAGCAGCACCCCCGGCCTCAACCCATTAGATGCCTGTAGCAGTCCCTCCTCCAGCTGTGACAACCAAGATGCCTCCAGACATTGCCTAATGTCCCCAAATCTCCCCAGTTGAGTACCACTGCCTTAGGGGATAAAGAGGAACAGAAAACTAAAGGCACAAAGGTTAGGCAAGGATCTAAGAGGAACTTCCAAAAGTACTGATGCATGGGCCCTGCTCTTCAAAGATTTGGACTGATTGGACTGGGGTTGTGATGTGAACATGAGAAGTTCTAAAAGCTCTCCAGGTGATTCTAAGGTGCAGGCAGGCTTCAGCGCTTCTGACCTAGAGAAAGAAAAGGATCCCAGGAGTTCCAATGAAGTTGCACACGGTTTCTCAGAAACCAGTGCACCGGGCGCCCTTTAAGCCACGGACAACCATCTGTGTAGTCTGATGACCTACAAAATCATTACCATGGGGACAATGTCAGTTCTGGGAATCGCGTGTGCTTCTGAACGTCTAAGGATTGTTTTGTACATGTGCTGCAGGAGAGGAGGTGGCTTTGGAGATCAGAAGGCACGACACATCAGCCACTCTCTGCAGCTCCATTTCCCAGTTTTGTAATGGTTTCTAGGGTGTCGTGGTGGAATCTTCACTTTCTCTCCCATGTCATGTCTAGTCTATCAAAAATCCTGACCATTATGTTTGAACATATATATCCAGAATAAGAGCTTTTCTCACTTCTCTCCTCCCTGCCCTTCCAGTCCCTCCCATCATGTCTCTTTCTCTGATAGCTGCTTTCTCTGTGTGTACCCTTGCCTCCCCACCCAACTCCCCAAGGCTCTTCTAGACAAAGCCAGCAGATCAGTCCTTTTTGAAAGAGAAGACGGTTATGTCAGCCCTCCCGTAATCTTCTCTCACTCAGGGTGAAATCAGAAGACTTTAGTGGTGTGCAAGGCCTCACTCATGGGTGCCTGCCATCACCTGTCTGCCTTATCTCCTCCTACTCTGTGCCAGTCACACTTCTGGATTTTTCTGGAACATTCCAGTCATGCCCATGCCTCAGGGTCCTGATACCTGCTCTGTACTTTTCCCTGGAATGCTCTGCCAAGCTGCCTGCCTCATTCTCTCCCTCTTCTCCTCAACACCTTCCTTACCATCTTATCTAAAACTGCAACCCCCAAGCCGTCCATATTTCCCTTCCAACTTCAGGTTTTCATCATATTTCCTGACCCCGTGTTCATTTCCTGTGGCTTTACCAATTCGCCACCAAACTGTTGGCTTAAAACAACTGAAATTTATTCTCTCACAGTTCTGGAGGCAAAAAGTGAGAAACCGGTTCACTGGGCCAAAATCAAGGTGTGGGCTGGGCTGTGCTCCCTCCGGGGGGCCCGCCCCTGGCTTCTGGCGGCTGGCTCTCCTGGAGTGGGGCTGCAGCTCCCCCATCTTCAAGGCCACCACCCTCACACCTCTCTGCTTCTGTGTGTCCTCAGATTCCCTGGCCTCCTCTTACGAGGAGACACGTGATTGCATCTAGGGCCCACCCTGAAAATGTGGGATGCTCTTCCCGTCTCAAAGTCCTTACCTTACCCGTATCTGCAGAGAGCTTATGGCCATAGAAGGTAACACTTACAGGTTCCAGGAAAGAGGACCTGACAGCTTTGAGGGGAGGGGGCTCTTTACTCACCCTCCCACACCAACTCTTTATTTTTCTTATGTATTTGCCTATTATATCTTCCCTTACTATACTATAAACTCCACCAGGGCAAGGGATTCTTTTAATATGTTATTCCATTGCAGTATTCCTCAGCTAGACTAGAGAAGAATCAATTTTTAAAAAAATTTATTGAAGCATATCACTCATACACCTTGCATTGTTGTGAAACATTTTTAACTAACAATGAAAGAGCATCCTCAGAATATTACTACTAGCCAAAGTACCTACATTTGGTGTATTCTTCCCCCAACCCACCCTCTTATTACTATTTTTATATCACTTATACATGAACGTACATAAACAATACATGTATAGTAAAAGTTGTGAACTCACAAAGCAAACATGCATAGCATCGTACAGGGCTCCCACACATCAACCCTTCACCAACACCTCGCACTATTGTAAGACATTTTTACAAATTATGAAAGAATATCACCAAAATCTTACTACTAACTACAGTCCATATCTTACATTTGGTGTCTTTTTCCCCCAACCTCCCCTATTATAATTTTTTAAAAATATATTTTTATTACAGAAGTTGTGAACGTATAAAACAATCATGCACATGTGTAGAATTCCCATACAAAACCCCTCTATCAACACCCCACACTGTGGTGAAACAATTGTTACAGATTATGAGATAATATCATCTGATTATTACCACTGACCATGGCCCATAGCATACATTTGGCACACTTTTTCCATACTCTCCCCCATTATCAGCACAGCACATCTTTGGCATTGATGGAAGAATATTACAGTATTACTGTTAACCACAGTCCATAGGTCACTCCAGTTGTGTTTTTCCCATGCTTCTCCACATTCCCACCTCCCTGCAGCAGTGATGTACATCTGCTCTAGCTCACAAAGGTCTCTCTTGCATCTGTGCCATCAACCACAATTCTCATCCACCTCTGG
>PVKH010047617.1:0-10280 GCA_004027955.1 Chaetophractus vellerosus | reverse complement strand
TCTGCACCTTGCTCTCGCCATGTCCCCCCTGCACAGATCAACACGCAAGTAAAACCTGGGCATTTATAATCTATAATGGGAAATTATAGTCTATAAATCAGCCCTCTTTATCATACTTCAGCCCCTTACCCTCTACCAGGGACCTGTGATGTGTTATTTTCCCCCGTTTCTCTTCCCTCCCTACCTCAATAAATTACTGGCCTCACTCACCTGATGTGCTCTGAACTTCATTTCTGCAGCATAAGTCAAGAACCTAGATTAAATCCAGTAACAAAGGGATGTCCTCTGTTATTGTGCAATAAAGTAGTCATTAAATAGTTTAGTGATCTTTCCATAGATACCTGAGATTCCATCCCATAGATAATTTCTCTCACCATTCCCCTTTTGCTAGACTATCACACACAATGATGCTAGATATATTTTCTGCTTATTCCTTTCCACATTACTATTTCTTTAGGACAGAAGTCTAGAAAGGAGAATTTGGAAGAGCAAAAACAATGCATATATAAAAATAATAATAGACACTGTGATGTGATATAAAAATCTACACAAATTACACTTCCACTAAAATTTGATGGCAGTGCATATTTCTCCACTCTCTTACCAAGTATATAAGTAGCTTAACCATTAGGATCTATGAGATATGTAACAAAAGCATTTTGTTATTATTTCAAATTTTAAGTCTTTGTCACTGAAGCTGAACATTCTTCTATACATGAGTTTACCATGGTGTATAATTTTCCCATAATATCTATTAATTTATTTGCTTTTTAAAAACTATTTTCCAGTACTTATTTTTTTTTGCTATTCTTGTTGGCAAATTTAAAAGGATACAAAAGTAATAATAATACCCTCATATTACCAACATTAAAGAAAAATTTCTGTAATCATTGCTCGTATTTCTAATGTTTTGCTTTCTAACTATTGAAGCTATTTTCATAGGTCAACTCTTCTGCCTTATTGGTAGAATATAACTTTTAGAATATCTGTAATGTAATAAAATAGAATAATGTAATTTATGAATAGCTATCATTTCATCATTTAATGTTCACATTTTCTAGAATTCTACCTCTAGATTCTAAAAATCCTCACTCTGTTTCTTCTTCTGTTAGTGTTTCCCCTAATTTATCTCTTTGTATTTCTTTATTTGCAACCATTATTTTTAATTTTCTTTCAGGTCTGTCTCTTTTAAGGATATTTAGTTGAATTTTATTTTATTATAGTGAAAGTAGTTGTTTTTAACTCACTATGATTCTTATTCCTTTAACAAAGAACGTTAACCCATGCACATTTAATGCTATGATTTATATATCAGAACTTATTCCTGACATATTATTTTCTGCTTAACATTTTATGTTTTTATATTGATTCAGATTACTTTATTTTTAATTGTATTCCTTCAGGGAAAATGGCAAATATCCATTAAATGAACAAATAAGCAAGTGAGAAATTAAAAGTAGAACTAATCATAAAGTACCTGAATCTAACTTTGCAGTAATTGATATTTTAAATACCTTTCAGATACTTTGATAATTTTACACATATGAGTCCCCATTTACCAAGAGAAAATTTAACATATTTATTTCCTCAAATTACTTTAAATATAGAGTATAGGCAAGTGATTTAGGGTCTTGTAACTGAAAAATTAACAGTTGTGTTTTGACTCACTGAATTGCATTTTAAATAGTTCATAACCTTCTGATATTTTATACTATAGCCCCCCAAAAATACCAATAACTGTGATATTTTACTGAATTATAGTCTTGATGCATGTTAACCTTAAATAGCCAGGATCAGATATGTGTAACTGTTGTAAATCACTAAACTGCAAGCCTGATGCCTTGTTTCTTTAATGCTGCTGCTATGTTTTGAAAATGCACAACCTTACCCAGTATCTGGATAGTAATGAGACAACTCCTTACAGTCCCTGTTTATATCCCAACATCTTATTTTGCAATCCACAAGTGAGGTGCCCTTGCACTTAGCCACCTGAAGTCAGTTGCCATTTCACATAACCCCTTGTTTATTAAAGTGAGTCATCCCAGAAATGAGCACCCCAAATTCCTAAGTTATCTTACTAAATAAAAACAGTTCTAATCAGAGTTGGCCCACGTAACATGCTCAATAACCTAAGCTTTAAACTAAGTAAATTAAGCATATAATCAGTCTGCAAATGTTCAGCAATTAAACTATCTCTAATCTCAGTATCATCCAAAGTCTGCTTGCCTTTTTTTGAATGCTATAAAACACTGTAAGTTCCTCCAAGTTCAGGGAAGCAAATTTATGACCAATAGGTCTTCCGTACTCCTGGCTTTGCATTCAGCAATAAACTCTTTCTCTCTTTAAAACTCCAGTGTCATGTAATTGACTTTTCTGTGTCCATCCAGCAAAGAAATCCCTCATTGATCGGTATCAGTCTGACAGTCTGACATATTTCCCAAAGCTTCATTTCAGAGCAAAAAATATGAGGAAATATGCTTTGTGCAGACTTATGTTTTGCTACTGCTGGTTGTGGCAAAGTTATCCCAGTATTAGTTGCATGGAAATTGTTGCCGTGTAGCTGACTTCCAGGTATTTATCGTGTAGGCAATACCAAGGCAGTATTAATAGTGTTCTGATCAGACCAGTTTTAAGGCATGGTTCTAAGCGTATTTCTGGACACTTTGTTACAAATCTGTTTCTCCATATTTTGCAACAATTATTTGAGCTATATAAAGTCATTTAATAAAATATCTTTTTCTCTTAAGTTATCCAGAGCAGCAAATAACAACTCTATGCAATACAGTATATTTCTATGTTTATAAATAAAGGAAAAAGGAGATGTCCTGATTCTCACATTAATATATTGTAATGGAAAATATGACAGTACTACTTTGTCATGATGTTTGATTCTTTTTGTATAATGTTGGGCTCAATTTGCTAATATTTGGGGGGAGGGGATTTTTGTGTATATTCAGGAAGTGCAATGGGTCTGTTGTTTTGTTTTGTTTTTTTTAATTCCTTCAACTGGTTTTGATATCAGCGTGATATTGGTCTCATAAAATGAGTTCTGAAATCTTCCTTTCCAGTTTTCTGGAAAAGATTGTGTAGAATTAGTATTATTTCCTACTTAAATGTTTGGATTAATTTGCCAGTGAGACCCTCTATACCTGGAGTTTTAATTATAGGAAGGGTTTCAATGGTAAAGTAAAATTATTTATTATATATTTCACAGGTTATCTATTCTTTAGTGAAATTTGGTCATTAGTTTCATTCAATGATTTGTCCCATATCATCTAATTTACAAATTCAAAGCCATAGAGTTGTAATATTCTATTTAAGTGTTAGTATGGTCTATAGTAATGTCCACTCTTCCATACTGATATTGGTAATTTATCTCTTCTCTCTTTTTTCTTAGCCAGTCTTTATAGAAAAAGATCAATTTATGGATATATTCAAATAGCAGTTTTTGGTTCCACTAATTTTTTCTATTTAAGTTTATTAATTTCTGCTCTTATCTTTATTGCTTTCTTCCTTTTGCTTGATTTTTGTTTAATTTTATCTTTCTAATTCATTAAGGGAAAACTTAAATTATTGATTTGAGGCTTTTCTTCTGTTCTATATATGCATTTAATACTATAAATGTGTATATTTCTGTTAACATATCAATTCTAAAACCAACATCTAAAATAGAAAAAGAAAGTAAAAGGCCTTATATTGTTTCTAGATTTTAATATACTCCCTCTTATTAATAGGCTGTATAATTACAAAGCATTACATAGCACTTACTACGCAGAAGGACAAGCATACAAGCAGGAACTCATTACTGCTCATTAACAAATAGCTAAATATAATGTAATATATTTTGTTTCTATGATAACATAATTTTTTCCCTAGGCAGAAAAAATAAATAATTTCTTAGTAAAGCACAATAGTTTTCAAACTTTAGCATGCATCAAAATTACCTAGAGGACTTGGCCCTATCATCACTTCAGAGCATTGGAAAATATTTTGTGACTCCCTATTTAGTGGTCTGTGTCAAAGACTGTTGCCCTTAACTGTTGGCTCAAAGAGGACAAAGGCTTTATCCATCTTCTTAAATGACTTGATAGTTATACCAACTGCTGAGCACACTGTTATTTATAGAAATTATTATTATTTTTAAATTTATTTATTTTAAAGAAACTTTGGATTACATAAATGTTACATAAAAACAGGGAATTCCCATATATGCACCACTCCCTCCCCCTCCCACACCTTCCCGCATTGACAACATCTTTCATTAGTGTGGTACATTTGTTACAATTGATGAACACATATTGAAGCATTGCTACTAACTGTGGATTATAGTTTACATTATAGTTTACACTCTGTCCCACACAATTTTGTAAGTTATGACAAAATATATAATGGCCTGTATCCATCATTGCAATGTCATGCAAGGCAAGTCCAATGTCCCAAAAATGCCCCCACATTGCACCTATTTTTCACTTTCCCTCCCCTCAGAACCTCTTGTAGTCACTGCCTTTATATCAATGATACAAGTTCTTCCATTGCTAGAATAACAATAAGTCTATAGTAGAATAAAGTAAGTCTACTTAAGTCCATTGTTCATTCCTAAATCCTGAGGATTTGGGGATGGTGATGCCCACTCTGCCTTTAATTGAGAGGGGGCTTAGATCTCATGGAACAGAAGGATGGGAATATCTTGCTTGCAGTTGCCGACTCTCTCTGTTCCTTGGGATGGGCATTATCCATCATCATCACCTTGTTAGCTGTCCTGGGTGAGTCCAATGAACAGGAGAGTAGGTGTTGCAACTCTGCTGAGATTGAGGGCCCAACTGGAACATGGATGGACCAAAGATTTAAGTCTCTTGGACATACAGCTATCTAGTATAGTACTAAATATAGGTTCAAATAGAAGGGGGAGAAGAGCCATGTGTAAGGAAACCACAACAGAGTCCAACTTTGTCACTCTGGGGAATATAAATTCCAAGGTAAGACCCACTGCCAGAGTGCCAAACTCCTGCAGTGTTTTCCCTGCTTGTAGTATCCAAATGTCTCTAGAGCCTCAGGAGTCTGTTATTTGAGGCACTATTTACTGTGGCAGTCATTGAGAACCTGGTGAGACATGCACAAACATAAGCATAAGAGATTTCACTTTGAAATCTCTTAGCCATAAAAACTCATTTGTATTTACCATTTCCCCCTTATGGTTAAGGTCTTTATCCAGGTTGGCACTTGTTAGTAATCCCTTGGTGCCAGGGAAGCTCATCCCCAAGAGTTATGTCCTACACTGGGGGGAAGGTAGTACTGTGTTCATATGCTGAGTTTGGCTTAGAGAAAGGGCACATTTGAGCAACAAGGAGACCTTCAGTAGGTAACCCTTAGTTACATATAATACTAGGCTAAGTTTCAATTTCAAAAGAAAAGGTTCATAAGTACAATTATCAATATCAAGGTCCTGGCATAATGGTCCATCCTCCTTCACCAGGCACCGCCCTATACTTGGGAGATTCTTGCTGTCCCATTATAGACTATAGCAGAACTCCCCAGGATGGGAATTCAATATTCTTTTGGTTATTGAGTGAATCTCTACCAACCATGGCAATGCCACATGAACACCTGAACACATTCATATGTCTTAGAGGCATGTCCCAGATAAACCCCCTTCCATGCATCCCCCCCATCACCAACACCCCACACCATTGATCCTCCCCTGCCACAGTTGTGACCCTTCTGTGATCCAAAACATCTCCAAAGATGAAGCCAAGAAAATAACCAAATAAAAATAACAAGAATATTAAATAATTATGATAGTTTAAAAAATAATATGTGAAATACAAAAAAAATTTTAATTTTAAATAATAAAAAAATTTTTAGACATTATGTCTTTCATCACTGTAAGATCTGTTGTCTGGTATGCACAGTGACTTTTTTTTCTGTATCTTCCCCCTGTGTTTTCTTTTTTTTTTTTTTTTTTTCATTTTATCTTCAAAGAAGCTTTAGGTCACAGGAAATCACACAGAGAATATAGGGGATTCGCATATACTCAGTGACCTCCCCCTTGTCCCCTCTCCCCTATTATTAGCATTTTATGTGCGGATGGTACATTTGTTACAATTGATATACAAGCATTGAAGCATTGCTATTAACTATGGTCAACAGTTTACATTATGATTTACATTTTGGACCATACACGTTAGTAAATTTTGATGAAGTTTAAAATCACCTGTATCCGTTATTGCAAGATCATGCAGAACACTCCATTGCCCCCAAAATTCCTTATGTTCCTCCTATTCTATCTTCCCTCCTTCTCCCCTCGGGACCTATGGTAACCACTAAGTTTCACCTTTTGAAGAATAAGATTCATAGTTACTTGCAGCAATATTGATGACTTGACATATTGGTCTGTTTTCTTTTTTTAGGCACTGCCTATGTTCTCCAGAGACTCTTGCCACTCTAAATGAGAACATAGCACAACTCCCCAGGATGGGAGTTCAATATTTTCTTGTTTGTTATGTGGGACTCCACACACTGATATAACATAGTATGACAAGATGAACACTTACATATTCCATAGAAGACTGCCCTAGGTGCACCCTGTCCTATATGTCTCCCCATATTCAACAAGCTACACTAGTAATCCTCCCCTGCCATATTTGCCAAAAAAAAAACCACATTCCCAACATTGTAGTTTTTACCAGACCTGCAAATTCCCAGAGTTCACCTGTTCCTTCTCCCGACCCTCCCCTCAGTTCCATGGATAGTCCAACCCAACTAGAACATAATTTTTTATTAAATAAATCACTATATTAAAAAAGGACTAAAATTATGACCTAAAAAATAAGTAGGAAGTTTGAGTTTCCCTTTAGACAAATGTGTTTAAAAAGACAACTTACTAAATTATGCTTTTGTTTAGCTTCAAGAAATCCAAGACACCTCCACTGAGCATCTACTATATTTATAACTAGCACTTCATTAGGCATTATGGTGGTAATAAAGAGTTTAACAAATAAAATAACCAATGTTTTCTTTATGTTTAATTTATGTCTTGAATAATTCTAAGTTTATATGTATTATATAAATTATTTCTCCCCCAAACACTATGAGGCAAATATTATTATACTTCCTATCCTACATATGAGAAAATTAAGGCTCAGGAAGTCAAGTAACTTGCCTAAACTAACTTAATAAAATGGGAGCTGGATTAAACAGGAGCTTATGGCTTTTGTAGGGTCACACAATTTACAAATATGAAATATTTTCTAAAGATTGGTAACTATAAAATCTATATCAGTTCAACAGGCACAAAGTCAGTATACCTCATATGATTAAGAGAAGTTTCATGAAGATGAGAGAAATTAATCTAGGCCTGCAAGCATAAGAGCATTTATCATGCCAGAGGAGAACCTGAGGATTTTCTAGCTCCGAAGTAAATGAGAAAACTAATGGAAGTGGCCCATACTTCCTCACCCAGTTCATACATTTCAGAATTTGATTACATTATAAGCTCTAGGGGAGGGAATGTGATTCAAGCCCAAGTTAATATTGTCCTTATTGTATGAAATGTTGAGCATCTGACCTGTTTTAGTCCTAATATAATTCTCTTGACCATTTTCATTCATATATAAGTGTAAGTAAATAAGTCCAGGAGCCATCACTGGACAATGAGTGAAGCAAAGAAGGGAGCCAAAACAGTACAAGGGGAGCTACGAACAGAGGGAAAGAAATAAAGTCCTGGACAGGCTGAGACTCTGGATCAGCCTAGTGTAAAGGCTAGATTTTTGTTGTAAGGAATACATTTCTTTGTTATGTTAATCCAGTTTGATTTGGGTTTTCCATTACAACTGAAAACATACGAATGGATGTAGATATTAACATGGGAATAAAGAAGGTAATGGGAAAAAGAATAAATGGAAAGCAAATGCATTTTGTTCAAATTATGTCTCCATTTTTAGAAGACTGATGTTTTTAAGATATGTAACTTCCCCCCTGAGTCTCAATTGAGTCATAGGAATAGCCTAATTTCAAAGAATTTAGCACTAGCAGAATTCACCGGATGGGATAAGATGAGGTAAGAATGAGGAACTCGAATTTGGTATCGTCTATTAGGATGGCCTTAAAAGTGCTGCCGAAAGGGATGAGAATGAAGAGGTTAGTACTTTTATTAAAATACTATTTTGCTTTAAAATCCTCATAAAAAGAAGCTAGAAAGACCATGCAAAAATCCTAAAGTGTGGAGATTAGGGTGTGTGTTAGAGCAGTGTGTGTAGGAATAAGAATGAAAAGACTTGCTTGTGGAATATTTTTAAAACAGGAGAAAAAATAATCAATACTATAGTTCAATAGAAAAGAAAGTATATTGGCTTGGTTCTAGTTAAAACGGACATTCTAAATGGCTAATATATAAGAAAATAACAAGAGTTCAATTCATGGTTCAGCCAGAATTAATATCGGTTAGACTTGATTTGAAGTTCTGTAAATGTGTGCTTTTCAGTCTGGTTTGTGGCTCACTGTTCAGTTAAAGACTGCTAAAATATATGCTTTGCTACACAGCTGAGAGCTATGGATTAGAATAATTTATTAAAGTGAAATAACAGATTTGTATTTGGCAGGACTGAGTAGTAGGAATATAAGGAAGTTGCCATCAGGTTGAAAATAAGTCAGACAGCAGGAGTTTTTAAAAAAATACTAACCTTAAAAAACAAAACAAAGCAAAAAGAAAAAAGTAGGTTCTACTATGATCGTGCATTGTCGGGGGTGGGGGGATAGTAACACTTGAGTGTGTTTTGTTTTTATCCAGTCAGGAACTATATTTACAAAGATAAAGTAAACTGAAGAGTTGGAAAATTATTAATGTATTAAAGAATAATACCCCTGGTTTCTGGGAAACAGGGAGTTGAAAAGATGCCTGAATTGTCTTGAATAATCATTTTACCTCTAATATTGATTTGATCATTTTCAGTGGATTCTTGTTCAACTTGCCACTCCCCTAAAAATAAACTCAAATTTAGAGCTAGAGTACTATTGGACCATTGAGTGCATTCCTGTTTCAAAGAAATACACACTTCTGTCCCTGATATTCTTGCATTGACTGTGAACTGCTTGGCTTCAACTTTGCTTTATTCTCCCTACAACAAGAAAAAAAGGATAATAATCCTGAGGTGATTTACAGGTTTGTTTTTTATCAGAAACTAATAAAATACAGGCTGTTAAGCATTTGTATGATATAAAATTTGGGGCTAATGCAAAATCATTTGTGCTCAAGATACCGTTCTGTAAAGGACAACTTAAATGCTCCAGGTGTTCACAACTGAAAAAGGTGAATGATGCAAGACAGCTATAATTCATGAAAAAGACAGAGGAGAGTTCAGTTCTGCAAGACCAAGAAGTTTGCACTAAACGGTATAGGACATTATTCATTAATAAAAAATGTAAAAGTAAATAGCCAAGGCTTCAAGCTAAGAATGCTATGACACTATAAAATGGGTTGCAAATCAGTTATTTAGCTTATGCCAGGCTATTAGGAGAATCAAACTATGGCTTGCACTAAATAGTTTTTTACTTTAATTTTTCACCAGGATCAGTAAAAAACAAACAACCAAACCAAGAAGAAACAAGATAACCGTGTGTCCTAATGGATTTTACTGCCTCTGCTCCTTCAGCTTTCAGATTTATACACTTTATTCTTTGACACAATCCCCTCAATGCCTTGTTCTGACCCAGTTCCTGAGCCAATCCTGATTAAGCCAAGAAATATAGCAGTGCTATCATCAGGATGCTTATAAAATCAATTTAGGTTCTCACTTTACAGTCTATGAAGTTGCCTTGCTTAACATCTCACAAGATTTTCTCTTGATGGAGACCCCACTTTAGAGAGACTCAGTCCCTCTCTGGAATGGAGACCCTACTTTAGATAATTCAAGAAGAAGGAATGTAAACTCAGCTTTTCTAAGGAAGTAATGTCAAAGTATTTACAGTCACTTTTAATCAACAACAAAACTACTCATATAAGTAGGGAGATCTACTTGTAAAATAAACAAATAAATAAAACACAAATCTCAGTGTATTTTCCCTCAAAATTTTATTTCTTGCATGTGTCACAGTCCAATGACAGTTTGTGAGATTCAGGAGATGTGCTTTGCTCCAGAGTATAAAACATAGACATAGATTCCTTCTGTCATGTAATTTTAACATATTCTTAGGCTCTGTTCTCTTCTGCCATCAGTCAGTGTATGAGGAAAGAGAGAGTCAGCAAAGAGGATGGTGAGGGAAGTTTTTAAAACTGTCAGTCCCAA
>PVKH010047616.1:0-10280 GCA_004027955.1 Chaetophractus vellerosus | reverse complement strand
AATAAACAACAAAAAAAAAAGAGGCAAAAAAAAAAAAAATACCAACAGCCTTCTTTGCCCAAATGGAAAAGCCAATCAACAAATTTATATGCAAGAATAAGGGGCCCCAAATAGCCAAAACCATTTTGATAAAAAAGAATGAAGTTGGAAGTCTAAAACTTCCCAATCTTAAAACTTATTACAGGGGCCAACTAGATAGCCCAGTTGGTAGGGCGCCAGTTTACCACATGGGTGGCCCCGGGTTCGGTCCCCGGGCCTCTTCTAATGGGCAGACCGCCTTGAGAAAGCAAGCCAACGTGGGTGGGGCACGCCTCCGCGGGCAGGGCAGTGCCGCAGGCAAAGGCAAGCCCCCGCGGGCGGACAAAAAGACAAGCCCCGCGAGCAAGGACGAGCCCCCACCAGCAGGCAGGCCACCACGCTGGTGAGCTGACTCGGCAGGTCACCCCAGCAGGGGGAGACAAGCAGACACAGTAGAACGCAGAGAAAAATGAACACAGCAAGAACAAGCAAAAAGGGGAGGATGTATAATTTAAAAAAACCAAAACAACAAAAAAACAAAACTTATTACAAAGCCACGCTAACCAAAACAGCATGGTACTAGCATAAGGACAGACATATATAAACCAATGGAATTGAGAGTTCAGAAATAAACCCTAGGAAGCAGGTGTGGCTCAAGGAATTGAGCTCCCGCCTGCCACATGGGAGGTCCCTGGTTCGGTTCCCAGTGCCTCCTAAAGAGAACAAGCTGGCACGAAAGGCAGGCGTGGCAAGCTGACGCAACAAGAGACAAGAAGAAAAACATAATGAGAGACACAATAAAGCAGGGAGTGGAGGTTCCCGGTGCCTCCCAAAAATGACGAGCAAGACAGCGAGCTGAAGCGATGGGCAGGTGCAGCAAGCTGACACAACAAGATGACACAAGAGACACGAGAAGAAAAACATAATTAGAGACACAACAAAGCAAGGAATGGAGGTGGCTCAAGCAATTACACACTTCCCTTCCACATCGGCGGTCCAAGGTTTGGGTACCGGTGCCTCCTAAAGATACAAAGGAAGACAAACAGACACAGCAAGTGCAAACTACTAGGGGGTGGGGAGAAATAAATAAAAACAAATCTTTTAAATATATTTTTTTATTTTTTTAAAGATACTTAGATTACACAAATGTCACATAAAAAATACAGGCGATTCCCACATGCCCCGTTCCCCACACCTCCCACATTTTCCCACATTAACATGCTTCATGAGTAAGGTACATTCATTGCAATAGATCAATACCTTCTTCCATTGCTAGAATCACAATAAGTTTATAGTAGAATACCAGTAAGTCTACTTTAGTCCACAGTTCATTCACCAATTGTAAGGATTCTGGGATGGTAATGTCCACTCTACCTCTAACTCAGGGGGTGCTGTGATCCCATGGGGCTGATGGATGGGACTCTCTTGCTTGCAGTTGTAGACTCTCTCTGTTCCTTGGTATGGAAGTTGTCCATCATCACCTCCTTGTTAGTTGTCCTGAGTGAGACCAATGAAATGGAGAGTAGGTGTTGCAACTCCTTTGAGATTCAGGGCCTAGCTGGCACATGGACAGCCCAAAGATTTAAGTCCAAGAGACAAAAAAAAAAAAAAAAAGAAACTCTCACATCTATGGACAAATGAGTTTTGACAAGGGTGCTAAGACGACTCAATTGGGAAAGAATAGTCTCTTCAAGAAATGATGCTGGGAAAACTGGATGTGCGTATGCAAAAGATCAAACACCTAGATTTAAGAGCCAAAACTATAAAACTCCTAGAAGAAAACATAGGGAAGCATTTTCAGGACCCTGTGTTAGGCAATGGTTTCTTAGACTTTACAAGCACAAGCAACAAAAGAAAAAAAATACATCAACGGGACTTCAACCAAATCAAAAATGTTTGTGCATCAAAGGACTTTATCATGAAACTAAAACAACCTACAGAATGGGAAAATATTTGGAAACCACATATCCATTAAGAGTTTAATATCCAGAATACAGAAAGTCTATGCAACAACAAAAAGACAATCAGTTAAAAAATGGGCAAGACTTGAACAGACATTTCTTCAAAGAAGATATACAAATGGCCAAAAAGCACCTGAAAAGATGCTCAATATCATTAGCCATTAATAAAATGCAAATCAAAACCATGAGATACCATCTCATGCTTACCAGAACGCCTATTATTTAAAAAAAAAAAAAAAAAGAAAAGTGTTAAAGAGGATGTGGAGATAGAGGAAAACTCATTCATTGTCGGAGGAAATGTAAAATGATGTAGTGACAGGAAAACATTTTAGCATTTACTCAGAAAGTTATGTATAGAATTAATATATGACCCATATCAACCCCATTACTAGGGATATACTGAAAATAATTGAAAGCAAGGGATGGTGGTGAAGGTAGCACAACACTGTGAATGCAATTAACACCACTGAATTATATATCTGAATGTGGTTAAAAGGGGAAATTTTAAGTTGTATATATGTTACTAGAATAAAAAGTTGCATTTTTTTTCTTTAAGTACTATTCAACACAGTGAACTCTAATGTATACTATGAACTATAGTTACTAGTATAATTATAATATTCTTCATCAATTATAACAAAGGTACCACACTAATGTAAAGTGTTAATAATAGGGAAAATTGTATGTGTGTGGAAGGGGGTACATGGGAACCTTATATATTCTGCATAATTTTTCTGTAAACTGACAACTTCTCTAATTAAAATAAAAAGCAATAGCCATAAAGGAAAAGCATATTTTCAACTATATTGAAATTAAGACCTTATAACTCATGAGACACCATATAGAAAGTAAAAGGACAGGTCACAAATGGGAAAAGATATTTATAACCATATAAATAGCCAAGGATTCATACCAAGGGGATTTATCAGAATCCCTTGTTGTTGGTGTGCCCCAAACTCCAAGTTTTGTGCTCCCCAACCACAGGATCTGTCAAAAGCCCTACTCAGATTGTCAGTCTTTTACCCATTGCATTAGGAATTGGAGGATTCCTGTAAGGGAAAAGTGGCTCCAAATGTTGGGCTTATGAAATTGAACTTTTCTCTCCAAGATGTCAGTTTTATAATTCCTCCCTACCTTGGTTTCCCAGTGACTTCAAATGCTTATTCCTTTTTGTCTATCTCTGTTACTTATTTTCAGCAGAAGGGTTGATCTAAAACAACCTAATTTATAATTGGCCTCATGAATTTTTACAGAATGTATTTCCTAGTTCTGCTCAATAAAAAGGTCTAGAAAGCAAGGACCCTCCAATAATAAGCACCATGAGTGCTCAAATTCTGTTTTCTAAATAGCATTCTCATGAAAAGAAACCAGTGTTTCTTGGGGAAATAGCTGATTCCAGGACTCAAATTGGGAGTACACAAATCAAGCCACAGATATACTGTACTAGAAAACAAGAAAGCATTCAAAAATTAAATAAGGTCATGTCAAAAGGACACAGGAACCAGCTTGAAGTAACTCAAACACTTGAAATATATAAAAATCATGAGTCCAAAATAATACTTAAGAGAGGGAGAAAGAAAGCATATGACACCACAGGAAGTTAACAATTATATCAATTCCTTATTCTAAATATTGGTAATTAAGCACTTATCCTGCTTTTTCAGTAGAAACTTTATGTCCAGAAAAATAGCCCCAGTTGATGAGGAAGAGATTTTTACAGAAGACTGCCAGCTAACACATGAAGAAGAAATGAGAGAATTAGAAAAATATCCATTTTGCAAACCCTTACAAAATAACAGGTTCAGGAAAGTACCAACAGATGCTAAAATAGGACCTAAGTTTAATGAGGATCTGGACATGCATGTGGTCTCAGATTACTTATTAGTAGCAAAGGGAAAACATAGCAACATAGATCTCTGGCTGTCACTACCTCAACCAGTGACCAAACTTATTATAGCATCAATAATAATGAGACAACTAGACATTATGTGCCTCTAGATGTAATAGAATATGAATTACACAGATTACCTATAAGATATTCTCGCTAAAACTGTTTGACCTGAATCTATTCAAGCTTTTAAGACCCAACTTCCAGAAAATGGAGGGGTAAAAGGAAAAAGTTACCCACCACAAGAAACAATCAGACAAATCCAGAATGAGGGACATTCCATAAAACAACTGGCCAGATCTTAGAAAATGTCAATGTTATAAGGAAAATGGCATGGAAGGAGGGTGGGGAAGGTACTGTCCTAGATTAAAGACTTAAACATAATCAAATGCAAACCATGATGCTTCACTGGATTCTTATTTGGGGGAAAAAAAAACATAAGAGACATCTTTGGGACACTTGGTGAAATTTAAATATGGATGGATATTGGACGACATTAAGAATTTGTTAGGTATGCAGAATTTCCATCTGTTTTGGAGATGCAACCTGAAGTGTTGTATAACGAAATGTTGTATCTCTAATATGCTTCAAAATAATTCAGCCCCAAACAATATACATGTACATATATATCAAATACTGGCAAAATGTTAGTTGAATTTAGGTGATAGGTTTTCACTATACTACTACTTCTACTTTTCTGAAGTTTCTGAATGTTTAAAATTTTTCATAATAAAAATTTAAAAATAAAGCATTTGAAAAAAATAAAGCACTTGGCATTTCATAGGTGTTCCATTTTAAAATGAAATTAAGCTCTTTATGACAAAGACAGCAGCATACTGAAATAACAAGCCAAATGCTTGGAAGAATAAACATGCTCAACTTCACTAGTAATCCAGAAAAATCCAGATACCATTTCATACCCATTAGATTGGCAAAATTTAAAAATTCAGTCAATAACAAATTAGATCTGAAACTAGGATATTTCATTCTGCTGGTGAATATATAAAACAGTACAACTGTTTTTGGAAACTAATTTGGGGTATCTTTTACAGTTAAATCCTAAGAGCCAATAATTTCACTTGTAAACATATATTCCACAGAAAGTCTCTTATAAGTACATCTGTGCACTAAAATGTTCATTTCATTGTGGTTTTTTTAAAAAGTTTTTTTTTAGGAGGTGCTGGGGATTAAACCTGGGACCTCGTACATGGGAAGCAGGCAATCAACCACTGAGCTACACCTGCTCCCCACATTAGTGTTTTTGTAGTTAAAAAAAAAAAAAAGCCTGAATATTTTTGTGATTTATCTTTTTATAAAACAAATCGATTTTATTGATACATATTAATAAAGCATAAAATTCACCCCCCCCCAAAAAAAAAGGCAAGCGGAGTGGGTGTGGCTCAGTGGTTAAGCCCTGCTTTGCACGTGAGGTCCTGGGGTCCTGGGTTCAATTCCCAGAACCCCCTTTAAAAAAAAAAAAATGAGCTAAATGTCCATCAATGAAATCAATGAATAAATAGTCATAAATTTACAGTGGCATTCTAGAGTTAAAATAACAAAATAGATCTATATCCGTCAGTATGAATAAATCTCAAACATAAAGTTAAATAAAATAATTGTAAATTTTCAAAAATGTGCAAAACAATCTGAGGCAAGGAAGGTGTCATGCCAAATTTAGATAGTGACTGTTCCCTTTTGGGGACTGGGATATGAGAAGTATACATATGAATATATTTGTTAGCTGTAGCTGCTGTAACAAAACACAACAAACTGGGTGACCTAAAACAAGAGAAATTTATTCTGTAACAGTTCCGGAGGCCAGATAACCAAAATCAGTATCACTGGGCTGAAACCAAGGTGTCAGCAAGGCTGTGCTTTCTCCAAGGGCTCTAGGGGAGAATCTGTTCCTTGCTTCTTCCAGCATCTGGTGGCTGCAGACATTCCTTGGGTTGTGGCTGCATCACTCGTCTTCAAAGCTAACTTGTTCCAATTTTCTCTCTGCCCCATCTTCATAGGGCCTTCAGTGTGTGTCAAATCTTCCTCTAATAAGCATACATGTGATTGCATTTAGGGTCCAACCAGATAATCCAGGATAATCTACCCATCTCAGGGTCTTTAACTTAATACATTTGCAAAGATTTTGTCCAAATAATATAACATTTACAGGTTCTAGAAATCATGACCTGATATCTTTGGGGGCCATTTTTCAGCCCACCACAATGAGTATTGGTTATCATCTGTTCTTTAATTACGTAAAAACAACAAAAATTAAATAAATTTTTACATTTTTAAGAAAAATAAAGATAAAAAATATACAATAAGCAATCCTTAAAAAAAGAAATATATAAAATTTAAAGGAAAAAAGAAAATATGTCACACTGATAAAAATTCAACAATACACCAAGAAGATAGAATAGCCTTTAAAGGTTTAGTTACAACTCTAAGAATATAAGTAAAAACCTAGAGAAATAAAAGGAGAAATCTACAAATTAGCTTATAGTGTAGGAGACTAATATCTGAGATAAAACTCAAGTAAATAAAAATAAGGATACAGAGCAATAGTCATAAGCTTTATCTAACAGTTATGTAATTTACTACCCCAATAATAAACATTTATCAATCCCTTATTGTATTCCAGGCCCAGTGTTAACAACTTTCTAGGCATTATATAACTGAGTCCTTACAGTGATTTAGCTAAGATACTATTATCCCATTAAACAGATGAGAAAACTGAAACAGATTAAATGACTTGCTAGAAGTCATTCAAGTTAAAGCTGGGATTTAAACCCAAGCTGTGTGATTCCAGAGTCCAGGCTCTTATTCACAAAGTGCTTTCTATCTACCCATATATTCATATTTTAGCCTAAAAATTTTATGTAAAAACTGCTTCAACTTCATCCCATAGGATTTGATAGAGTGTTCTCATATTCATTCATTTGAGACAGTTGGTCATTTCAGTTTTGTTCATTTTCTTTAATTACGTTTTTAAAAGAATTAAGGGGGAAATATGACACTGATTCTAGAAAACCTTTTAAAAATAATTTTGACCAGATAATACATTCTAATGGCATAAAATCAAAAGCTATGGGGGGGTGGGGTGGGTGTAGCTTAGTGGTTGAGTGCCTGCCTCACATATATGAGGTCCCGGGTTCAATCCCCAGTATATACTTAAAAAATAAAATAAATTATATATATATATATATATAGTGAAAAGTAAGTTCCCTCCTACCTTTACCCCCAATACCCCCAATTACCTAGTTCTTCTTCCTGGAGAAAAATGTCTATAACTAGTATTTTGTGTATCCTTCAAGACAATCTAAGAAATATAGAAATAGAAATTGGCTGAAAGTCATAGATAAAAGTGAACTTTGTCTAAATTTACCTATTCAGATCACTGTTAGATGAGTAAATGGAAGATGATCATTATGCTAGTCTTCAAAAGTCTATGTTTTCTCACTCACTGTCTCTATTTCTGTTCATCAAGCAAGAACTCGATGGGCACCTCACAAGAAGTTAGCATATGCTGGCCCAGTGGATGATAAGGAATGAAAACATGATCCTTGCTCTCAAGAAGCTAGGAGTTTTGCTGAGGAGACAAATTAGAAGAGAAACCATTCTCCCAGGACAGCCTTTTCTCTAGAGTTGTCTCTGGATCTCTTCCACATCTTGCACATGCAGTTCACTTTGCTAGGAATACCTCCCCTTTCCTAATCTTATCTTCATCCATTCTCTTCTGACAAGACTCAGATGCCTTCCCTGACTAGCATCCTTTCCCCACTCTTGACAGCTAATCATTCCCTCCACTGTGACATCACAGACCTTGTATGTACTTACAGTATTGCTCTTATCTCCCCGTAGTATTTGTTCCCATCATTCTTCCCCAGTAAACTTGGTATTCTTGAAGTCCACCCAAGGTCATTATTTTTGTGAACCTAGTGCCCAATGTACACCAAAATATCTCAATAAATGTGTAAGAACTAAATGAAAGCGCATTTCTCTATCTTCCTCCCCATCTCTTGCTTTTTCATTTATGTTCCCTTTCTGATAGCATCTCATTTAACCATACCTAAGGACACATTAGTTACATGACTTAAGAATTCTAATTCCATGGAAGGTGATTACCCTACACAAAGACTAAATCAGTGAAGTCCCTAAATAAGGACCATACAATTTTCCAGCAGAATCTCAAATCCAGGAGATGTGTGTCATCCCCCACTGCATTTCCCATCCCACAATAGCCTCAAGGTTTCTAAATGGACTACAAGGCTCCCTCACCTGGCCCAGCCTAATCTTGCTTGGACTTTTTAGGACAGGCA
This sequence comes from Chaetophractus vellerosus, assembly GCA_004027955.1. Classification (NCBI taxonomy): domain Eukaryota; kingdom Metazoa; phylum Chordata; class Mammalia; order Cingulata; family Chlamyphoridae; genus Chaetophractus; species Chaetophractus vellerosus. Next base: position 2,097 of record PVKH010047616.1, on the reverse strand, counting down.
TCCCTGCTGAGATGGGGCTACCAACGTGTCTCCAAGAAGCCTGAGGGGGAAAGCCTTCAGTCTGTAGAGTCCCCTTATACAACAAATGTTTCCCTGGAATATTCCTTGCAACACTGCTCATCTTGGGACTACCTGACCTTAAACCTTACCTAACCTTATTCTGACATTCATTCAACACATTTAGTTAGTATTTACTCCATGCTGCATATTATACCAGAGGCTTTGGAACACTATTCATGAGGTATCTTCCTTGCCTGACCTGATCCATCATGATGACCGAAATGGCACTGTGCTTGACAACCATGATGCTGTGGCATGGCTGCACCCAGGCCCTCTTATTCTGTGCCAGGGCCAGGACCCACACACCATCCTCTTACCCAGGGGAAAGTATACTGTAAATTTACCTCAACTCAACAGCTGCCCAGTTGAGAAGAGAGCATTTAGATGATTCCTTCCCTCTCTGCCAACATTCTCTTTTTTAATTTCCTTTACTTAGCTTCTTTTACAAAGTCGAACATTTTATTTCTGTCTTCTTCTCTCTTAAAAAAATTCCAAATTAACTTGTCTTCTTATTCACATATACCTCTCAATACTTTATCTGTGGGTCAGCAGATAAATACAGAGGAAAATGTATTTCCTATCCTTGCTTTACTGACACCTTTTGAAACTGACAAATACAATACTGAGGAGTAACTGCAGCAGGTAACAAAACACTTGTTACTCACAAGTCACAAGGTATAAAGAGAATGTCTAGTACTTGGTAAAAGCTGAACCTAAACTACACAGTCTTCTGACAAAGTAGCATAAGATATAATCAGAACTGAAAGGGTACCTCTGAGTACTGAGAAGGGGAAACTTGGAGAGTTTCTTGGGCAGGGTATCCCCAGCACCAGATAAATTAGACCATCTAATACTAAAAAGCACACTAAGGAGTCAAGAACCAATTCACAGGCAGGAGGTGTGTGAAAAACCTGATAGTACAGGGTCAAATCATTTCCGATCACCCCAGTCCTCTCTAAACTGCTATATATGTGTATGTGGTACCCAATGCATACTTGTTCTTGATATGATTATCTTACTTGCCAGATATTAATTTCCTTGGCTGCTTATTTCATCTTTATACTCCCCCTCAAGGAGGCACCATAAATGGCAATAGTTCTACAAGCTGTAGAATAAAATTTTCCAGGTTATAACCTCTGGTTCTGCCATTTACAAAGTGTGTAACCTTAGGCAAATTCTTAAATTCCACACCTGTATAGTGAGGATGGTAACATCCCTACCTCATAACATTGACAGTCCACATAAAGTGCTTAGCATAATGCCTAGTTCAATACATTTTAGCTAGCAGTAGTTGTGGTTAATCCTTTATAGTATACTCTATAACCGCACTATTCAAGTGCAGTCTGCAGCCAGCAAAATCAGCATCACATAGGAGCTTGTTAGAACTATGAGCTCTACCCAAGATCTGCTGATTCAGAATTCGTTTTGACAAGATTCCCAGTGATTAGCATGCACATTAAAGTTTGTGAAGCACTGCTCTACAACACCCAGTACGGACCTGTCCATAGTGGGAAAAAACTAAAATCCTCTACTTAATAATGACCTTACCTGTTAGCTCTATCAGGCTTCCCTCTCCCCGCCCCCCCAAAGTTGTGAGTTAAAACAACCATGCATACCATGCAGGATTCCCATACATCGTTCCATCACCAACACCTTACACTGCTGTGACACATTTGTTACCTGGCAGGCATATTTTTAAAATCAATCTCAAGCATCCATCTTGCTATTTTCAAGTGTTAATTTCTCAGGTAGGTCACCCCACTACAAGAGTACAATGATGCCATGTAAAAAGAGTTAAATTCTTAATTTTAAAACACTGTGCTACACAAGTAATACACATACTGGAGATCAGTTTAAACAGTAATGAGACTCTTTTCCTAGAATCTTATCTCATTTTATGAATGGCAAAGCTAAGGCCAAACACTGAAAGGTAATAAATAACCTCTCCCTACCATCAAAAACACACTGCTACAATAACAAACATCTGAGAACACATACATGCTGCAAAATGCCCATCTACATAGTACTCTAATACTC
>PVKH010047615.1:0-10291 GCA_004027955.1 Chaetophractus vellerosus | reverse complement strand
GATTTGTTTTTTTGTTTGTTTTGTGCCCCCCCTTCCCTGAGGTGATTTGGAATAAAAATAAAAATAAAGAAGAAAAGTACACTAACAATATCATATCAACTAGATTAGAGTTTTTTGGTAGTCATCTAAAAGGACTAAGGCTGATGTGAACCCTGAGTGTTTTTAACTGGAATGTGACAGGAAGCTTGTGAGTTATAGTGGGAGGCAGATAGCACAGTGAGGAAGGACCTACAGGGCCTTGTTGACCGGCTGGCTTGGCTCCAATCTTGTTCCTACCACTTCCTAGCTGTGTGATTTTTGTACAAGTTACTTAATCTCTTCTAACTCAGTTTCCTCAGCTATAAAACGGAAGTAACCACTTAAAGGGTTGTGGTGGGGAACAAGTAAGGAGTTTATGAGAACCTGGCATGATGCCTAATACAGTGAGAACTCATCTAGGGTTGCTGTTATAGTTAGTTTGGGACACGTATTAGAAAGGGTGTACTTTGTTGCCATTTGTTCATGCATCACTCGGCCATCAGAAATAGCCAGTGGTCTCAATCATGTTGACAGAATGAAATAAAGGCTTCCTTTGGGTCCTCTTTGGCTGTCTACATAGCAAAGACGAGGAACAAGCCATAGCAGAGGTGTGCCACTGATCCCCCTGCCCATTCACCCACCTACCCAAATGTTCCAGATAATGAGTCAAAAGAAGAGCGTACGAAATCAAAATTACTTGAATTGCTTTTATTCTTTGCTCCTATAGCTAATACCTACAAGAAATATCCAGTATCCTTTTAAACCAGGATTAATTCTCTGGGCTCAACACGATATAAATTACACTTGACTTAGTACAAAGCAGTACAGTGTAGCCACAGAGAGCTCATAACAAGACAATGATTGCAAACTTAGGAACGTCACTTCCTTTCTACAGGCCTCAGTTTCCCTATTCATAAAATGAACAGGGTTATACCGAACACTTCCCAAAATTAGACGCCGCATCCTCGGAAATTCAAACGCGACTTATTTCCTTCTATTTAGAAGAAAGAACGAGGATACCACGAACGCCCTTGGCAACCGTGTGCCACAAGCGCCGCCCGGGCCTGCCCTCTGCTTGGAGCTACCACCCCCAAGCGGGCGGGCGGCGGCCAGGGGGCGGGCGCGGGGAGCAGGAGCGCGCCCGCCGCCCTGGAGCGTGCTCACGCCGTCCCGCCCCCAGCCGTCGCTGTGGTCGCCGCCGCCGCCGCCAGGCGGTTCGTAACTGCGCGCAACAGGCCTTTCCTGGTAAGTGCTGGCGAGCATGGCCGGCAGCCAGGCGCCGCTGCAGGCCCGGGTCTTGCGGTTCGGGCGGGGACACTTGAGCCGGTCCTGTCCCATGCGGGCTAGGGTGGAGGTGGAGGTGGAGAGTGCGGGAGGGGCCTGGGCCGGGAGCCTAGGTACTGGCCAGGTCGGTGGGTAACCGGGGGCTGCAGGACCGGGGTTGCCCTGAGAGCCACCCCCCAATTCCCCCGGGGATGAGGTCAGTGTGGACACGCCGGGTCCGGCGCTGCCCTTTTCTGGGCTAGGGTCGCGAATGGCCTGGGCACGGAGAGTAGCGCACGTGCTGGGCCGACGGTCTCAGGTGCCGGGACCGAGCGCACGGAAAGTTTGGAGGTTGGGCTGGGAGGGTGTTGCCCGGCTACGCTCCTGCGCCGGGTGGCTGTGGGTGGGAGTGCGGTTGCCACGCGCGCTGCGCCTCCCGGGTAAGTCAGGTGGGGCCAGGGAGGCGCGCTTTACTGCGGGAACCTTGAAGTTCAAAGCAAGGGGCGGGGGGAAGCTGCGCTTCTTCTATCTCACCCTGACTTTAAAATTACTACCTGCCCTTCTCATTCTTTAACTTATCAACAAATACTTATAGAACAGCTGCACAACATTTGGGTTACCGAACAGGTTAACAAGACCTGGTTGTTCACAGTGTTTTTAATAGACCGAGTCAGAGAAAGGGATTCTTCTCTAATCAGCTATAAATCTGGCGCAAGGTATTTTATTTCACTGAGCTCATTTCTAGGAGGAACTCGATTTACCCAGCTTCTTCCACTTGGAAGGTTTTTGCCTTCCGGTCCTCATCCTATGTAACCTCATGGTCACCAAAATACATTAAGTACAATTTCTTTTCTCTCTAGAATAGAATTTTTAAAAGATAGCTGCCAAGCACAACTTTATTAGGTCAACAGGAGTTTTCCCTCTCTGAATTGATAAAAAATTTTGTGGGCTGCAAATGTTTTAGGACAGCTTGTGCTACCTTGTTGCAGGTAATATATCATTTCTGTCAGTTTTGTGTTTGTTTTTTCAGTTGAGCTGAGTTTGACTATCCTCTAGGTCAGGCTCAAAAACTCATCTAAAACTATGTTAATGCACATTTCTAGGCCCCAGTCACCAGAGATGCTGATCCAGTAGGCTTGTCATGGGTTCCAGAAGTTTGCGTTTTAACCAGAGTTCCTGTTAAGTCTGTGGACTACACTCTGCAAAACACTAGTCAGGGGAATAATATGAAGATATATCTCCATCCCATTGTTGGTAATAACCACTTAAGTCTAAGGTGCCTTTTAGCCCAGATGCTACTTTTGAATACCCAAATGAGGGCTGCCCTTGGAAGAATAGTCCCCACTGAACTATTTTCCCCCTTAACTCTGTTAAGACCTTTGTGATTTTTCTCTAAAAGTATAGACATAGGATGAAACAGAGGGAAAAAATATTCGGCGAACATTTTCTGAGGCTCTCTCCTATGTGCCATCCCCTGCTGGGCTCCAGGGATGTACACATGAGCTGTCCCTTCCCTCATGAAGCTATTTTATGACTTCTTGTCATTGAGTATTACTGTAGAAAAGGAAGTTCGGACACCTTAAAAATATAAAGGCTCAATATTTGCTGGTTGTATTATGGGCAAAAATATTGATTTTCTTGCAGTTTTATTACTTCAGCATTGTTTATATTAGGTGGGTTTTTTTTTTATCTGTGGGGCAGGAAGTAAGTTCTGAATGTGACTTGATTTAATATTTTTACATTTTAATGGTTTTAATTAACTCAAGTTAGAAACAGCGGCTTTAAAACACTTGCTTTTTTTTTCTGTAGCTTCATAAAAATATTTACTCAAACTTCTATTTGGGTGGTCTGTGAGGTTTATAGCTAGGCTTGTTTTGGCTGTACTGTTCTAGACAAAGTGTTCTCTTGTTTAATTACTTTATTTCTTGAATTCTAAGATGGATTTTTTACCTCTTCTGCAATTGTGATGCTCCTTTCAATTTATGTATGTATAATGTGGTAGAGTCATTTATTCTCCCCACCCCCACCCCCACAAGCTGTTAAAAAAAGAATGGTTGTCTTACAATCTGGGGCATCTGGGAATTAGAGCAATAGTATGTTTGCCTAATAATTCTAAGCTGGTTCCTATTAATTGAGCCTCAAATCATTTCAATATGAACATAGAGAAACAATAAATTTTTGACAGTATTTGTAAAATATATATTCTAACAAAAGCATTTGTTGTGCAGTATTGGTGTTTATTTTGCTAGTGATTGCAGATGGGGAAACTTCTTTAAGTGACTTCACTTTTGGCTTGAATATCCTGTGGTGCTTTGTTTAGCCACACTTTTTGGTGAATGTACTTAAACAAGCCTTTCAACTTGCATGTTCCTGCTGCTCATATCCCTTAAATAACTATTAAACTGATCAGTTTTGAGGGATGAGATGTGTGGCTGAATATAGAATGACTTTTTCTTTATAAGACACTTTTAGTGATACAAACTTTCTAAGCCAATCTAAAATTTAGTTTTTAAAAATTAAATATGAACAGTGTGTTGGGGGTCTCCAAGACCATTTGTAGATTCATTGATTTCTTAGGAGGTCTCATAGGACTCAGCGTGTATTCATACTGATGGCTATGATTTATTACAGCAGTAGAATACCAAGCACAATCAGCAAAGGGAACAGATGCATGGGACAAAGCTGAGACAGTAGGCTTCCAAGGGTCCTCCCTAAATGGACTCACACTTAAATCTCCCAGCAACTGGTTGTGATATGTGTAAAATGTTGTCACCCACAGAAGCTCCTTGGAGACTTGGAGATGCAGTACTTAGAATTTTTATTGGGAGCTGATCACATAGACAGCCTCCACCTGGCATGAGACTGTCTTATACCAAAATTGCAGACTCCCAGAACGAAAGCGAGTATTTGGTGTAAACTATACTGTTTGTACAAACACTTTCAGCACAGTGAGCCACTCTTATCAGCTAGTAATGGTGGGAATCCTGAAATCTAAGTTCCAGATGCCAGCTAATGGCCACTTTGGAAACAGGCCTTTTCAAAGGATAGCCCTCAGGCCTGCTGTGGTAACTCTTTTCTGCCCAAGCAGTGTTTCTTATTTTATCTGTTTTCATACCTAATTATATTTCTACTTCACTTCAGGTTTTCAGGTACTAGTAAAGCTTTGTCTCACTGAAGAAGTCTTGACTCTTTAGTTGAGAATTCAGGTTGGTCTATTTATATTAAAAGAAATAGGAAATATTTTCAGAAAATGTGTATCTCTTTGTTAAAATTCCATATCCTAAAACATTAAAGTTTATTTTTTTCTAAGCTTAAGCCCTTACCCCTCCAATGTAGGCTTTTTTGGTATCAGTTTATTAGTTTTCCACTGTGGTCCTGTGTTTCTCTCCCAAAAGCACTTGGCCCTTTTAAAAGAATTGAGCTATTCCTGGGTATGATATTTGGAAGTTAAAATTAGGCCATCGGAGAATTTTATATTTTGACATTTCTACTTACTGATTTGTTCGTTTTACATTTGGCTTGCATTCTAAATGTTCGTTTATAAACGAGTTGTAATCCACATTGTTCCGGGGAAAGGGAGATGCTTACACTCCTGGACCAGACCTGTTAATTCTACTGTGTCCACAATGTTGCTGAAACACTGCCTAGTTATGACAAAACCAAACCAAACACAAAAAACAGAAAACAATATTCTTACATTTCTGATAGCCAAACAAAGTAAGAAACTAATATTTATAAATAAGTTACTTGTTTTGGTTCTTAATCTTTTTTGGCCCAGGGACTCCTTTAAGAATCTGGTGAAAGTGATGGACGCCTTTCCCAGAGGAAGGGAAAAAAAAAAGATACTTTAAAATAGAATTTTGCAGTTTCAGGAGATTCATGTAATTTCAATTATAATCCTCAAACCCCCAGATGAAGTACACCTGCCTAGTGAGGGTGAAGATAATTTGTAGTTTTGAGGTAGTTCTGAGAGAGATTTGGCAATACTTGCGAATGGAGTTTCTTGCTACAAAAAAATGTGGTCTTTGGACCAGAAGCATTGTCATCACCTAGGAGCTTGTTAGAAATGCACATTCTCACAGCGCTGGTGAATCCTAATCCGTAGTGTAGCAGGATGCACAGGTAATGTGTGTAAACATTAAAGTTGAAGAGGTGCTGTGTTAGAGATTAATAATGTTGATATTTTACTATGTCTTATTTTATTTCAAAAGTTATAACTTTTAAACAGTGTGTAACTACCTTTAACCTTTACCTTTCAGTCCCTAATTAGTTTTTTTGTGTGTTTTTTAAAATGGGGGGAGGAAATTTTTTTAAATTCCTGTTAAAGTAGGAATTTTCAGGAGTAAGCTGATATTTGGAAGCAGGGACGTTCAGTGGTCAGGGAAGAGTCCACATGACACCCATCGGCCCAGGGTAGGTTGATTGTCCTCCAGAACTGGGGAGGTAAAGATTGGGAGGCCCCTGACAGTGGGCAGCTGTTTGTAGTTCCCAAGTCAAGTGTTTTAGCTCAAGAGTGCATCTAATTAGATTTGGGACCTGGTGTTGATTGCAAACCAAATTCAAGCCTTTTGACTTTGTTGTGTCAATGGCCAGGGACTAAACCTGTGGCTAGGAACTGCTGAGAAAGTTGAATGGTTTAATTTGGGACAATTATACCACCTAATAAACAAATAATGGAGTATACAATTTGTGTTTAAGTACAAGAAAAGCATGCTTTCCTTTAAATGAATATGTAATCTGAGTGATATTTGAGGCTCAGTCATATCTCGGAAGAAATGGCCTTGGCTTCAGGCTCTATCATATTCTGGAGGAAATGGCATTGACTTATGAAGAGTTTTTATTTTGAAGGCATTATGGTAATGCAAGCTGTGTGCATGCAATCCATTAAAAGTACTATTGTGAGACTCCTATTAAACCTAACCATGTGTGTTTTGTTCTTTGGTAGGTTTGTATTTCCTGATTGCTTTGTCTTGAAGACAAAACGATGCCAAAGAAAGCAAAGCCTACAGAGAATGGGAAGGAAGAGGGTCCTGTTCCCTGTAAGCAGGTGAAAGGGGAGGCTGCTGGTGCACCTTCCACTTTAAACTTTGACAGCCCCAGTGCTCTTTTTGAAAGTTTAATCTTGCCCATCAAGACAGAGACTTTTTTTAAGGAATTCTGGGAGCAGAAACCCCTTCTCATTCAGAGAGATGACCCTGCACTGGGCATGTATTACAGGTCCCTGTTCAGGTTAGCAGATCTGAAGAGCCTGTGCAGCCGGGGTCTATACTATGGAAGAGACATCAATGTCTGCCGGTGTGTCAATGGGAAGAAGAAGGTTTTAAATAAAGATGGCAAAGCTCACTTTCTTCAACTGAGAAAAGATTTTAATCAGAAAAGGACAACAATTCAATTTCACCAACCTCAGAGATTTAAGGTAACAGGTTCTCTTGTTCTTCATGTATATTGAAGTGTTAATAATATTAACTCAGCTCAGGGATGAATGTGTACAATGATGATGCTTAGCTTCCTGCCAGATTGAGAAAAGGTAGCCTCTGTTTGCCTTAAATGCCTTCTAGTTTAGGAGATTCCATGTTCGCTTTAGTTAAACTGTTAGAATCACCAACAAGTCAGGGTGGACCTGGTTGGGTATCATCACTTAACTAAGCTACAAAATTTAAATTTTGTTGCAAGTTTATAAAGCTTATAAAAGTAACATTACACCTTCAGGAGCACGTTCTGCGGGCTGGTTTATGTTTTGGTATATAGTAATCATTTCTGTTTGGTCCCATCACTATAATTTAAGGTATGATAACATCAAGGTGATCATTTTCTTCTTGAAGTTTTCCTCCCTTTACTGCCTACATCTACTTAATTAGAGGCTTAAGAGCCATGATGAGATCACATACCAGATACATGTTAAAGAAAGACTTACTAACAGTAGCATGTGTGGCATTGGGATTTGAGGTCCTGGAACTGGTCCTGGGCAGGCTGTCATAGGTCTCAATTCGAGTAGCTTCGAATTGAGAGTCAGGTGGACAGGCTAATTTTTTATTATATATCAGTGATTGACATTTGGAAAATAACGTATCATCTTTCTGCATTTATAAAATGGAGACTTAGGATGAGCTAACTTGCTTTCTCAGAGGTTTGAGGTCTTTACATGACAGATGGCCCAGAAAGTTAAGGGCCTGTTCTGAATTTTTGATAGTTTTATCCCCATTTAGAAACCCCCCTCCGTGACCCATGACTGAATCAAAATGGCAGCTTGGTAGGAGAAGGAGAAGATTTTGTGAGATTCCAAATTGAGGGGAGTAGATTTTGTCTGTGTTGATGGCATCTGGGGCTTTGACATCAGTTACAGCTAATGTTTCCTGAGATTGAACTCGAGTTGGGATGTTAGATCCCATCCTGTTAGGCCTCATCTGGTGAGTACCCTTCCTATTTTCGTCTAAAGGATCCTGAACCTATTGGTACTTTAGATGAGTAGATTTTTCAAGACAAGTCCTGATTCTAGATATTTCATCCCAGGCACGTTTTAGCCTTAGTACCCAAAAGGAATTTAGAAATCATTTGCCAGGCCAGTTCATTATTTGAATTCAGAAAATATGGACACCATGAGTAAAATACTTCACTCTGAGATAGTCCTTTTTTAGTTTTAGGAGGCACCGGAGACTGAACCTGGGACCTCCCATGTGGGAAGCAGGTGCTCAACCACTTGAGCCACATCCGCTCCCTAGAAGCAGCACTTTTAAAAGGTTTTAGAAACCTGAGAACTATGAACATAAATGAATTCAGTGAAGTTGAGTACGTGCAATTTAGTCACAGACCAGCAGAAAGTTACTATTTGGCATTTGGGTTGCATTCTTTGTGGGTATCATTTCTGTACTTTAGAATTATCTCCCCATGGCTTTTCTCTGCTCCTATACTCTTAAACCCCTGCATATTTCTCCTGCAGGGTTCCAGGTGGCCAAGAACGTATTTTCTGTGCCCTGTTGACTCATGGTTTATTAAAACAGGAAGGATGAGCTTTCTCAGCACAAACTCAGCCCACAGGCTAGAATAGAATGTGCCTGTTTTTTCCTCATCCCACTCTCAGTACTTGAGAGGCCCATAAGCTGCAGGAGCTCACCCTGTTGCACTAGAAACTAGGTTCTGAAGATTACATTATGCTTTTTAGTGTTGTGTCTAGAAGGCAGTTCATCACTGGTCTGGCTCAGACTGTTAGAGGAGACAACCCTTTGTTTTTTGGATCTCGGAATATGCACAGTTTATTATTCTAGTTAGTTTGGAAATAAGTAAGGAGGTAATCAGATAAGTTATTTCCCACCCACTTTGGTTAATTCATACATGAAAGGTTCAGATTGATTGTAATAATTCAGATTATTACAAGTATTTGCATTTTACATAGCATGCTAGAGTTTACCAAGTATTTTCACACATCTTAACTTTTGAACTTTCCTACAGACATTTGGAATAGGGCAACTATTGTGATCTCCATTTTACACAGGAAAAAGTAGAGTTTACAGACGTTGTGACATTTCCATAGCTACTAAGTTGGTTAGAGCTTTTGACTCCAAATTTAAGACATTTTTCTACTACGCTTTTAGAGATGGTAATTGAAGTGCAGTAGAGGCATTTTCTTTCTTTCTTTCTTTTTTTCCCCATTCTTCTCTTCTTGTTTTTGCCTTTCTTTAGGCATACACATAGACTTATATTAGCCATGGATTTCAGTTTTTGATTCTGTAGGGTAGGTTAAGGGAGAGAGGAGGTTGTAACCAGCCAGGAGAGAGGCTACCACTTGCCCTTTTTTGTTGTTCCAGGCTCTTCTTCGGTGTCTTTAGACTTAGTTGGGACTCATGAGGTAAGGGAGAAGATAGATTTCAGGAGCCATGTTTGTGCCTAAGTAAATGTTGGTGAAACTAACACTTGTTTATTGCTTTGCAGTTTAAACCATATTTGAGCTAAATTTCATGTTGCTCCCCATAGTTGGGGGTGGGAGGGGTAACATCGTCATTTTACAGTAAATAAATAAAAGAGGTTGAAGTCATCTAGTTTGTAATTACAGCTTGGACTGAGGTGCTTTGACTCCAGATCTCTTTCTAGTATGCCACACTTGGCAGACTCAGAAGCTAAAGTTCTAGGAGAAATGGGAAAATTGTACAATTAATAAGGTTATTTATAACCTTTAAGAAGAAAAGTGCCAGGTACTTATCAATTACAGACCAGGTGCTTGTATTGGGAGTTATAAGGTCATCCATATGGTCCTGAAAAGGCTGTCAGACCCTCAGAGAGAAAGAGAAACCCCGGTTTTCTAGTGCTTCCAGTTGCTGTATAAATATAATGTATAGAGCCAGGTCTGGCTGGCCCCTCCCTATTATAAACTAGGCTCCTTGGAAGCTCTTTTAACCCTTTGGAGCTATTCAGATGCCATTAAAATACTCTCCCTATGTTAAATAGAAACCCAGAGATCTTTAAATAGATTAATCCAGAGGTCTTTATAAAGATATCTTCCAAGGCTTTCTTCCTATGGACTCAATTCTTTCCTACTTGATATTTTTAATACTATAGATCATTTTACAGTCCACTGGTGTGGATGAATTAGTACCTTATTCCCAAGGCTGTGGTCATCGATTTATTCAGCAAATATTTTAAATATGTTTTAGTCTTCTGTGTGCCAGACACTGTACATTCATATGCTTGAAATTTTGGATTCTTTTGTAACTTCTAGAGTACATCTTCTACTTTTGTAACTTCTAGAGTACTTTTCTACTTCTCTCTATACCACTCCCACTGTTTGCCATTTCTCCCTTGCCTGGACTCCTGCCTCAGCTTCCTGACTCATCACTCTTATTTTCATTCTTGCTTTTTCTATAATCCATTCTAAACACAATCAGAGTGAGCTTATAAAAATGTAAAATTGAATCATGACATTCTCCTGCGTAAACTCTTTCGGTGACTTTCTATTATCTGTGTTTCCAAGCTCTTATTTGTGTGATTAAATTTTTTCTGTTGTGTTTCTGCACAAAAA
>PVKH010047614.1:0-10280 GCA_004027955.1 Chaetophractus vellerosus | reverse complement strand
TTTTTTTTTTTACTGGGAGCTTCCAGGGATTGAACCCAGGTCCCTCCATAAGGGAGATGGACACCCAGTCATTTGAGCCGTATCCGCCCCCTACACATATATTTTAAAGATACATTATTAGAAGTGGATTGCTTGTGTTAAATAGTATGGATTTAAAATTTTAAAAAACATGGCCATTATGTCCTCCAGAAAAAGCCCTACTAGTTTACACATGTACTGGTAAAATATGAATGTGATTAATTTCCCTGACTGCTTTCCAACATGTAATATTTTCATTATCTTTAGTTTGTCAGTGTGCCTTGCCAAAAAATTTCTTTCTTTGTTGTTTTAATATACATTGTCCTTATAACTGATGTTAAACATCTTTTCATATGTTTATTAGCTAGCCATACTTCCCCTATGTTTTCCCTGCTTCTTTATCCATTTCTCTATTAATTTGACTATCTTTTTCTTACTGATTTGTAAGCATCTTCATATATTATGGATGTTAATTCTTTAACTCTTATGTCTGTTATATTTTCTCCCAGTGTCCATCTGGTCTTAGGATGGTATTATGCATTAGGGATATTTACTTTTTTTAGGAAATGGATAAGCAACTGTTTCCTTACCACTTATTAAATAGGTCATTTTTCCCCTTCCTGGGTAAAAAGCAATGCTTATCATTAATTTTTCATCTATGCATTTGTTATGGCTCATCAATCTATTATTTTTTTTTTCTATTCCTTCCCAAACAGTATATACTTTTCAAGTATAGCAGCTTATAGTATGGTTCAAATTCTAGTAAAGGAAGTTCTCTTTTATTAGTTTTCTTTTTTTAAAAATGTGGCTCTTCTTATGCTTATTAGATTTCACCAATACAAGTCCTGTGACATTTTTCTTAGTTTTTATGTGCATTTATAGATTATTTGGGGGAACATGGACTTCTTTGCCATATCATTCAGGTATACATATAGTTCTCCATTTATTTAGATCTTTCATATCCTTAAGTAAAACTTAATGTTTTACTTTTTGTGGGAAGGACGGGGGCAGTCTAAAGGCCCCCAGCACTTGATGGGGCACGCTGACGCCTGTCACAACCCATTGCCGTAAGATGGCCGCTGTGGCACGGCTCCACCTCTTCTCTTCCCACCGTGGCATGACTCCGCCTCTCCCTCTTCCTCCCTAACCTTGTATGGGCATAAAGCCTTTCCCTACCAATCCGAAACTGCCCAGTTGCACTTATGCCTGTCTCTACCAACCGGAAGCTGCCCAGTTGCACTTCCCCATTCCCCTACCCCCGCCTAGTATAAGTAACAGAGCTTGCCTAATAAACAGACTTGGAACCCAACCTTGTCTCCGGGGTGTGAGTGATCTCCCTATCCATTACTCACCGTCCACCAGCCGCCCTACCCCAACCCCCCAACCCCCCCCCCTCCCCGCTCGGGGACGCCCAGGCCGGGTGAGTTGAAAACTCCCCTTCCCTCCCCTTCCCCCCTCCTCCCTTTCCCACTCTCCTCTCCTGACTGGCTGGTGAGCTACCTAGAGACCACCCGGAGGCGGCAAGCCGAAACCCACGGCAAGGACGCGGCAACAACAACTTTTTTCTTCTATAATTCTTTTCTGAATACTTTTGCAATCTATTTGAAGGGCTGTTTGATAAAGCCTGTCATCATTTCAAAAGCAAAGTTTCCTTCAGCTAGCAATTGCAGTGCTGGCAATATGTCCTTTAAGTATACTCACATAGGCACAAAGGCATAAGTCTAAGGATATTTCTCTTAGAATTGTTTTAATAGCAAAACATATTCAGTAGTCTAAATAGTTATTATAGGGTGTAAACCAAATAAATTGTGGCATACCCATAATGGAACACTATTTTTAAACTTAAAGCATGATGTAGCTCTGTAATAGTTTTTCTGCACATCTGTACTCTTGCCAAGAACAAGGAAAAAGTAGGATAAAAAAGAAAAAAACAAGAAACCCACAATTGCTTTAACTCAACCCAGGGTTTGAGAGGCCAAGATTCTGAAGAGAAAGGAAGGTCTTTAAAGTTAGCCTGGTTCTGCATGAGAATCAGAGAACAGCTGTTAATAGACAAGGAAGTCAGCAGAGCTTCTGGCAATCATGGGAATAGGAAACAAAAAATGATCTTGGTAGGCTTGCCTTGAGAGGCTAAGATCCTTTAGAGAAGAGATTTGTAGAAGTGAGTGGTTTTACTTATCTATATTTTTTGAATATCATCTGCTAAGGAAGAAAGACTGCCAAGTAAAAGCAGCTGAAAATCAGCACAGTAATCACCTGCTGCATGGACTGAAAGATAAGTTCAGGACCTTCCAAGAAAGAGAATCTATAGTTGATATCCCAGGTTTTGTTTGGAACCTTCTCATTTTAGGAATGGGGGTAAAACAGATCAACAGAGTCTTGAACTAAGACTTTGGGACAGCATAGTTTTGGAGAAGTGAGGAACTGCCCCTACTGTTGTTGCTTTCTGGAAAGTTAGGTGAATCCTTGCAGCAGAAAAAGAACATCATTGAGAGCCTCCATAATTTTTCAAATACAGTATTGTAATTGTATATGAATATTTACAATGATAATTGACAATTACCAGTCATACCAAAAAAACAGGACCAAAAGAGAGAGAAAAAGAAAACGGAGATAGTTTCACAGGACACTTAGATTTTGGAGATATCAAACCCAGACTTTAAAATAACTGATTGATATGTTCATAATTGACGACAAAATGGAAATTCCACCAGATAACTGAAGTCTGTAATAAAAGGATAAACATGGAAACCATAGAATGAAACATAAAAATAAAGATTTCTGTAGCTTGGCTATGTGTAAATTAGACATAGCTAGCAGAGAATTAATGAACTACAAGAATGTTAACTGAAAATTTCTTGACTATAGCATGTATGGGGGGCAGGAAAGCATGGAAAATACAGAAAATAGTATAAGAGACATTTGGACCATAATGAGAGTCCTAATAGAATATATTTGGCATCTCAGAAGGGGATAAGAGAGAAAGCAGAACAGAAGCGATATTTTCAAAAGCCTACAAAAGTCATCAAAAACACAGATGCAAGAAGGAATCTAGACTATTTCTGGGTGACAAGGAGTATGTTTCTGCAGACCAACACATCCAGTGCCATACTAGTTTAAAAATGGATAAAATGAAAAAATCATATATTTTCAAAGACATTGTGTATTTTAGTTTCCTAGTTTCTGAAACAAATACCATACAATGATGTGGTGGTTTGAAGCAGTGTACCCCAGAAAAACAAGTTCATAAACTTAATCCATTCCTATAGGTATGTACCCATTATAAATAGGACTTTTTGATAAGGTTACTTTAGTTAAGCTGTGGCCCAACTCAATCAGGATGGATCTTAATCCTGTTACTGGAGTCCTTTATAAGCAGAATGAAATTCAGATAGAAAAAAAGCCATGGGAAACAAGTAGTTGAAAGTCAACAGAAACTGGAAGAAAAGGGAGAGACATGAAAGTCTACCATGTGTATTATTATTGCAGAAATCACTGGCAGCCAGCCCCAAAGTGCCACAGTCTTGGAGAGAAAGCATTGCCCTGGTGATGCCTTGATTTCGACTTTTTCTTGCCTCAAAACCGTGAGCCAATAAATTTCCATTGTTTAAGCCAACCCCTTGCATGGTATTTGCTTAGCAATGAGGAAACCAAAACAAATGGCTTGTCTTAACAGTAGGAATTTATTGGCTTATGGTTTCAGAGGCTAGAAGGTTGACCTCCTCCCAGGGTCTGTATTTCCTGGCTGGCAGGCAATCTTTGGTATTCATTGGCGTTTCCATCACATGGACATGCATATGGTGGTGGTCTTCTTTCTCATTCATGTTCCATTGGCTTCCAGCTTTTTGTTGTTCTCATGGCTTCTCTTTTTCTTAAGAGGACTTTAGCCATGTGGACTAAAGTGCACCCTTATTCAGTTTGGACACATCTTAACTAATAACATCTTCATAGTTCTTATTTGGATTCACACCCACAGGACCAGGTGTTGTGGCCTGAACATGCTTTTTGTCAGAATATCATTCAATCCCCAACACATTGGAAGCAATAAGAAGTAGGAGAAATACAAAATTCTAGATAGAGAAGAGCTGTCTGTTGGATTACCATGTGGAGCATCTATAATTCTTTATGCACAATATTTGTTATTATACAATTTTTTAAAAATGACTTGATAGTGAAGAGGTAGCAAAATGTGACTGACACTAAAAAATCTATAGATGATCCAGATATTGGAGTTGGTATATATGGACTTTAAATTTATTATGGCTTCCTGGGGACCAGGTGTAGCTCAGTGATGAGTGCCTGCTTCCTATATATGAGGTCCCAGGTTCAATCCCTAGTCCTACTAAAAATAATTGCTATGATTAATATGTTAATGAGATTAGAGGAAAAACAACAATTGATGAAAGGATTAAGAATTAGAATCTATAAAAAGAATCAAACTGACAATATAGAACTGAAAATTGAAAATTTAAAATTAAGAATGCATTGATGGCTTTGATAGCAGATTGGACATAACAGAAGACAGGATTCTTGAACTTGAAGAAAGAGCAGAAGAAAATATTCAAATTGAATGGAGGAACAAAAAGGAATGGGATACCAAAGCCAGGTAATGACATCACATGAAAAAAAAATTAGACTAGTATACCTTATGAATGTAGATGCAGAAATTCTCAACAAAATAGCAAAGCGAATTCAAAATTTAAAAAATGATCCATCATCACCAAGTGGGATTTATCCTAGGAGTGCAAGTGTGATTCAACATAAGAAAATCAATCAATGTAATATATATTTATAGAATGAAGAAAAAAAAAACTATCTTAATTGATGCAGAAAAGGCATTTGACAATATCTAGCATACTTTCTAATTTAAAAAAACTCAGAAAACTAGGAATACAAGGGAACGTCCTCAATATGATAAAAAGCAAATATGAAAACACTCATAGCTATCAGACTCAGTGGTGAAAGATGGAAAGCTTTTCCCTAGGGTCAGTAATAAGACAAAGATGCCCACTTTCACCTCTGCTATTCAACATTGTATTGGATATTCTAGCAAAAATAATTGGGCAAGTAAAGAAATAAAAGGCATGCAGATTGGAAAGGAAGAAGTAAAATATCTCTATTTGCAGATGACATCCTATATATAGAAACTCTCAAATAAGCCACAAGAAAGCCACTAGACTAATAGATTCAGCAGTCACGGTATAAGATCAACACAAAAAATCTGGTATTTCTATCTATCAGAAATGAATAATCCAAAAAGGAAATCACAAAAGCATTTCCATTTACAATAACATCTTAAAGAATAAAATACCCAGGAATAAAATTAACCAAGGATGTGAAAGACTTATACAGTGAAAACTATAAAACACTGCTAAAATAAAGAAGACCTAAATAAATGGCAAGGCATCCCTTGTTCATGGATTGGAAGACTTAGTATTGTTTTTTTTTTTTTGTTTTTTTTTTTAAAGATTTATTTATTTTATTACATATCTCCCCTCCCCCCTGCTGCGGCAACGCGCCGAGAGTGGTCACTGCGCAGGCGCGGCTTTCCCCGCTTGTGGGCGGTCTCTGCGTCCGTTCACGGCCGGCTTTCAGTTTGCAGGTGACTGGCTGCGCTCCATCCGCGGGCGACCTGCCCTGCCCGTGGCGGCTCCCGCCATGTCCGTGGCAGCTTCTTGCCCTGCCCACGGCGGCTCCGGCCCGCCCATGGCAGCTTGCCATTCTCAAGGCAGTCTGCCCGCTAGGAGAGGTCCCCGGGAATCGAACCCAGGGCCTCCCATGTGGTATGCCGGCGCCCTATCCACTGGGCTATCGAGCCGGCCCCGACTTAGTATTGTTAAAATGTCGATACTACCTGTGGCAGTTCGAAATTCTTCTATGAATCCCAAAAAGAGAACTAATCCATTCCTGTGGGTATGCGACCACTTTGACTGGATTATGTCAGTGAGGTATGACTCAAGTTGAGTCTCCACTTCTGTGATAGTTAGGCTAATGTGTCAACAGGCTAATGTGTCGACTCGGCCAGGTAACTCTGTCCAGGTGTTAGGTCCAGCAAGCACTGGGCTAACCACAGAATAGGGTGCAAGACCTTGGGTAATATTCACTCTTAAACTTCACATCATTAAATATTATGGCGTGAAATTAATACAACTTTTTATATGATAGGGGAAAAGGTTGTGGAAGAAAACAAAGAAATTTTGATTTGGGAAATTCCAAGTTTCCAAAAAACAAGCCCCCAGAGGATAACGTCCCTTGTGAGGCTCTAACTAAACTTGGAACTCGTAAGTCTGAATCAGAAATGCAGTTATCCAGGAAGGACTTGTGGAACAATTGGTGGACATGTTCGCCACATGGCAGCTGACTTTGGTGATAAAGCATCTCTGATGGTGCCTCTGTTTGGACTTTTCATGGCCTTGGAATTTACCCCCAAATAAATCCCCTTTATGAAAGCCAACCCATTTCTAGTACTTTGCATCAGCAGCTCTTTGGCAGACTAAAATGCTACCTGAAACAATCTATAGATTCAACACCATAATAGTCAAAATTCAATCAACCTTTTTTTTTCTTTTCCAGAAATGGAAAAACCAGTCAAACATGGAATGGCAAGGAGCTCTAAAAGTCAAAACAATCTTGAAAAAAGAACAAACTTGGGAGACTCACACATCCTAATTTCAAAACTTACTACAAAAGCTATACAGTAATCAAGAGTATGGTAATGGCATAAGAATAGACATTTGGAAAAATGGAGTAGAATTGAGAGTTCAGAAATTAACGCATACAACTATGGCAAAATGATTTTCAACAAGGGCACCAAGTCCACTCAATGAGGATAGAATAGAATGAAATTGGACCCCTACCTCATACCACATGTGCAACTTAACTCAATCTGGATTGTGGCAGTTTGAAGCTTTTGTGGACCCCAGAAAATCCTGTTCTTAAAGCTAATCCATTCCTATGCATTTAAACCTATTGTATGTGGGATCTTTTGATTAAATTACTTCAGTTAGGGGCCTATGATTAGATTGTGTGACCCAGGATGGGTCTTAATCCTCTTACTGGAGTCCTTTATAAACAAAGGAATGAAAAGCTGCAGTCACAGAAAAAAACTGCATACACAGATAAGAACCCAGAAGCTGAAAGAGAAGCCCCCGGGAGCCAGAAGCTGAAGTCAGTGGAACACACAAGCTGAGAATAAGCTACTTAAGCCAGATGCTGAAGGAAATGAGGCCTGGAGGAGAGGGGAGAGATGAGTGGATGCCACCTTGGGGTTGATTGCCCACAGCTGCAGCTTGGGGAGAAAGGATCTCCTGATGAAGCCTTGGTTTGCACACTTTCATGGCCCCAGACCTGTAAGCTTTTAACCTAATAAATCCCCATTCTAACAGCCAACCTATTTCTGGTAGGGTTCAGTGGCCACCCCAGTGCTTGATGTGAGTGGAGAGCTGAGAATATGGCTGCTGGGCAAGCCCTTGGAAAGTGTGGGATTGTCACTCTGTCGGGCCTTAAGTAGAAGAAACCATGGTTCTACAGATGACTCTCAGACTTTGAAATCTAATGAACTATGTCCTGTAGGTTTTCAGAACTGTTTGGGACCCATTACCTCTGTTTTCCTCCCAATTTTTCCCTATGGTAATGGGAATGCTTATTTTATGATTGTTTCTCCTTTGTATATTGGAAGCATATAACTTGTATTCTAAGTTTCACAGGTCCACAGCCAATGGAGAATTTTAGGTCCAGGACAGACAATATGACTATAACTGATTTTGATGGGATTTTTTACTTAATACTGTTACTGAAATGATTTAAGGCTTTTTGAAATATTGAGATGGAATGAGTATTTTGCATATGAAAAGATCATGGATTTTGGGGGTCCAGAGAGTAAAGGATGGTAGTTTGACGCTTTTGTGGGCCTCAGAAAATCCTGTTCTTAAAGCTAATCCATTTCTGGGCTTGTAGACCTATTTTAGGTGGGTTCTTTTGATTAAATTACTTCAGTTAAGGGCCTTTGATTGCATGATCCAGGATGAGTCTTAATCCTCTTACTGGAGTCCTTTATAAATAAAGGAATAAAAAGTTGCAGAGACAGAGAGGAAACCAGAAGCTGAGAGAAAAGCTACTTTAGCCAGAAGCTAAAAAAGCAATGAAGTTCAGAGGAGAGGAGAAAGACCAGCAGATATCACCATATGTCTAATCCCTTACAGCTGCAGCTCAGAGAGAAAGGCTCTCCAGAGAGGGGAGAGATGAGCAGATGCTGCCATGTGCCTGATCTCCCACAGCTGCAGCTGGGGGAGAAAGGGTCTCCTGGTATGCCTTAATTTGGACACTTTTACAGCCTCAGAACTGAAAACATTTAATCTAATAAATCCCCATTGTAAAAGCCAATCCCTTTTCTGGTATATTGCTTTGGCGGCATTTAGCAAACTGAAACAGAGATCAACAACCTAAATATAAGAACTGAAGCAATAAAAATCTTAGAAGAAAGATTAGGAAAATGTCTTAGGGAAGACATTTTCAGTACCTTGAATTTGGCAATGGATTTTTAGATATGGTACCAAAAGTATGAAGAACAAAAGATAAAATAGCTAAATTGGATTTCATCAAAAGTAAAAGCTTTCATGCATCAAAGGACATTATTAAGGAAGTGAACATACAACCTAGAGAATAGGAGAATATATCCAGAATATATAGGGAACTGCTACAATTCAAGAACAAAGAGACAAACAACTCAATTAAAATAAGTGACAAACAATCCAATTAAAATAAGGTAATATGAATATTCTCACTGTTCTGATTTTGTGATAATCAGGGTAGGCTAAACATTTGCTATATTAGAAACCTTGCATGTGTCTCCAGACCTAGTTTTTCTCCCTAGGTCTGGTTTTTAGAATGCTGGTGATAAACTAAGCCTGATTTATTATATGACCATCCTGTATGGGGGAAGATTGTAACTTTGAGTGTCTTTGGTCACCCTTGAGAGATATAGCAGGGGTACAGATGTGGCTCGGGTGGTTGGGTATCTGTCTCCCATATGGAGGGACCTGGGTTCAATCCCTGGGACCTCCCAGTGAAAATTGGAAGAAAGAAAAATGTGGAGGGCACGTGGGCCACTAGGCCCTGTGAGCCGGGTAAGCGGCCAGGCCCCACGAGCCACGCAGCAAGATGATGACGTAACAGGAGAGTGACACAAGGGAGAGCCAAGATGAGATGCACTGAAAAACCAGGAACTAAGGTGGCACAGGTGGTAGGCCGCCTCTCTCCCACATCAGAGCTTCCGAGGATTGAATCCCAGTGAAGACAGGAGGAGAAGGATAAGAAGAGAGGGCAGGAAATGGATGCAGAGTTACCCAGCGAATGGACACAGAAACAGCAAAAACGGGGGTAAAATGCATAAAAGTAAATAAATAAATAAATCCTTTAAAAATGTAAAATAAAAAATAAAAATAAATAAAATAAGGTAAAAGACTGGAATAGATAATTTTCCAAAGAAGATATACAAATGGTAAGCACAAGAAAAGATGCTCAAGATCATTAGACATCAGGGAAATGCAAATCAAAACCACAATGAGATACCACTTCATATCCACTAGGAATGATACTATTATAAAAAATAAATGCAAGTGTTGGGAGATGATATGGAGAAATTGGGACTATTGTACATTGCTGGTAGGAATATAAAATGGTCCTACTTCTACGGAAAACAATTTGGAAGTACCTCAAAAAAAGTCATGCATAGACTTACCATATGACCCAGCAATTCCACTCCTAGGTATACATACCTTAACAAATTGAAAACAGGGTTTCAGATACTTGCACACAAATGCTTATAGCAATGTTATTCACAATAGCTAAAAGATTGAAGCAACTTGAGCCTCCTTCAACAGTTGAATAGTTAAACAAATTTTGTATATATTTACACAATTAGATATTATTTGGCCTGAAAAAATTAAAGTTCTGCTATATGCTACTACATTGTTAGCCTTGAAAACATGCTAAGTGAAATAAACCAGACACAAAAGGACAAATATTGTATGATTCTACTTACATGAAATATCTAGCAAAGGTAATTAATAGAGACAGAAAGATTAGAGGTTAGTAGATCCTGGAAGAGAGGGGAGCGGGAGTTATTGCTTAATAGATACAGAGTTGTTTTTGGGGGGCAATGAAAAAGTTTTGTTTATGGATGTTGGTGATAGCACAACCTTTTAAATGTTACTTATGCCCTTAAGCTTACATTTAAAAATGGTTAAAATTGCAAATTTTAT
>PVKH010047613.1:0-10288 GCA_004027955.1 Chaetophractus vellerosus | reverse complement strand
GGGGGGGGGAGGGGAGATATGTAATAAAATAAATAAAGTGAGTCTCCTGCAGACAGTTTATGGATGCCTGATGGTTGTTTTTTTTTTTTTAAAAAAAGAAACATTAAGGAAAAAAAAAGGGCCTATTTTCCAAAAAACAAAAGAATAAGCAAAGATATATTAGGGAAAGTAAACCAAAGGAAAGCAGGAGTGGTAAGGAGTGGTAATAAATAATTTTAGATAAATCACAAATCACTGAAAGCAAAAAATTAACAAATTTAAAAGGGACACTTAATAATAGAAGGTACAACCAAGAGTTAAGCTATAACAATACAATACTTTGAATACAGACTTAGAGCATTAAAATATATGTAACACAGAGGAGAGTGACCAGGGTACAGGGCTTGAAATCTGTGTCCTAGGAGGGAACGTCAAAGGAATTTATGTGCTGAACCTCGTAAATAGCACCGAGGTGAAGAAATGGAACTTTGCCAGCCACCACTTTAGTCTTTCCATGTGCCCCAGCCCAGACACAGCCTGGGGGAAGGACGTGTTTGTCTGAGAAGTACTAATTGGCTGAGCTTTCTTGGGAAGGATGAGAAGAATTTATGAGGAGAGAAAAGGGTGAGTGCAAGGCTTTCCAGGGAGAAGAGATGGTGTACATAAAGGTTCCAAAGGGTAAAATAGCAAGGAGTGTTTGGAAACTACAAACCATCAGCCACCACTGGAGGACAGGGTGCGTGGCTGGGGAGGGTTTGAAGAATGAGATACAGCAGCAAAAGACCAGGAAGTGAGGGGACCTGGGCCCACTCTAGGGCAATGACACCCAATCTTGTGCATCAACATTACCCAGAGGGCTTATTAAAACACAGATTGCTGGGCTCCACCCCAGAGTTTCTGATGCAGTGGGTCTGGAGTGGGGTCTGAGTATTTGCATTTCTAATAAATTCCAGGGTGAGACTGACGCTGCTGGCCCCAGAACTCTCCATTGAGAAGCACCGCACTCTGTGCCTGCAAGCTGTTCTGCCTATGTTTAACAAAAGGGAAGAGAAGAACCTTGATAGGGGATTTGAAATGCCATAACCAAAAGAAGCTAAAGTTGTTCAGGGGCTCAAACAACAAGCAGGAAGGAGTCACAGGCAAGGCCTTTGCACCCCAATATGAAGACTCCTCAAATCCTTAGAGCCATCCCAGGCTGGCCTCAACCAACAGATCACAAAACAAACTCAGATGATTAACTAACTTGCCCAAAGTCACCCAGCTAGTCACATAGCTAAAATGGGACTACAGCTCAAAAGTCACAGCTCCGGAACCAGTGCTGTGACCATCACACCATGCTGCGGTAACGCAATCAGAGAATTGGAATATCCACCCATGCCTCAAACAAGAGGAGCTGTCCTCTGGCCTCCTTCTGGTTCCAGTTAATACCTGAGGGCCCAGAGGTCAGGGTTCCCCTGAGTATCCCAGCTCAGAGGTAGGTGCCTCAGCCTCTCTCGCTCCCATGCTGCAGACGCTGCTGGTCTGGTCTTTGCCCCCTGCCTTCTTAGCCACACCTCCCTGCCCAATTCAAAGCTGCCTTACACTGCTAGGCTCCTGCCCATCCATTGGTCCAGCCCTGGGCTCTTCAGGCCAACTCCTCTTGCTAGCCACATCTCAGCATAACAATAACAAAAGATAAATGCTTCCGTAAGACACAATAAGAGAGAAGAGGGAAGTTGAAAAGTTCTAGGAGGGGGAGCACATGGTTGATCTAACTGGAGACCCCAGAAACCAAAATTCAAGAACAGGGTTGAGTTCAGAACCAAATGTTTTAAAAGTTAATCCAGAGTTCATTATTTTTAAAAGATCTGTGTCCAAGCTTTATTTTATCTTGTAAGTTCCAAGTGTAGCACAGGCTTTCCATAGCACAGTTTTTCACTTTTCAATGACTATAATAAAAGTCTTTGTCATATACAGGCTATAGTTTTTAAAAACTTTTAGGACCTGGTCTCTGAGCACCAACTTGGATCGTCCTCTGAAGAATTCAACTTAAAGAAGCCCAGGTCCAAGCCGCCACCATGGGCGGGCCAGAGCTGCCGTGGGCAGGGCAAAAAGCTGCCATGGACAGGGCAAAAGCCGCCATGGGCAGGGCAGGTCGCCCGCGAATGGAGCGCAACCAGCCACCCGCGAACTGAAGCAGAGCGGGCCGTGAATGGAAGCAGAAGCCGCCCACAAGCGGGGAAAGCTATGCCTGCGCAGTGACCGGTCTCAGCGTCGCCGCAACGGGGGAGAAGGGGAGATCTGTAATAAAATAAATAAATCTTTAAAAAAAAAAAAAAAAAGAAGCCCAGGTGTTTCAAGACTCCAACTAGGTGGTCCTGAATAAACTCTCTCTGAAACAATGTCCACAAAACACAGAATCAAAAGGTGGAAGTGCAGCTATGAGCTCAACCAAATCTGGTCCAACTCCTTAGATAGCCCCATAGGTCAATGGAGGCAATTGATGGCAAAAGTCAAGACTGACTCTTTTTTTTTTAATATCGTTTTTTTAAAGATACATAGATTACATAAATGTTACATAAAAAATATAGGGGATTCCCATATGCCCTGCTCCCAACCCTTCCCACATTTTCCCATATTAACAACATCCTTCATTAGTGTGGTACATGTGTTACAATTGGTGAACACATTTTGGAGCATTGCCACTAAGTGTGGATTATAGTTTACATTGTAGTTTACACTCTCTCCAGCACAATTTTGTAAGTTATGACAAGATAAATAATGGCTTGTATCTGTCATTGCAAATGTCATTCAGGACAATTCCCAAGTCCCAAAAATGTCCCCATATTACACCCTTCCCTCTCCCTCACCGCTGAACCTCCAGTGGCCACTGCCTCCACATCAATGATAAAAGTTCTTCCATTGCTAGAACCACAATAAGTCTATACTAGAATACAAGTAAGTCTACTCTAGTCCATCGTTCATTCCCCATTCCTGAGGATTCTGGGATGGTGATGCCCACTCTGATTCTAATTGAAAGGGGGCTTAGATGCCATGGGGCAGATGAGTGGGGACTATCTTGCTTATAGTTGCAGACTCTCTCTATTCCTTGAGATGGTTGTTGTCCATCATCATCTCCTTGTTAGGTGTCCTGGGTGAGTCCAATGAACTGGAGAGTAGGTGTTGCAACTCTGTTGAGATTCAGGGCCCAACTGTCACATGGACAGCCCAAAGATTTAAGTCTCTTGGACATAGATCTATTAACTCTAGCACTAACTATAGGTTCACATAGAAGGGGCAGAAGAGCCTTGTGTAGGGAAACCACACCTGAGTCCAACTCTGTCACATTGGGGAGCATAAGTTCCCAAGTAGGGCCCACTGGCAGGATTCCAAACTCCTGAGCTAAGACTGACTCTTGACAAATGGTCAAGTCAGGGAAGTTCGTCCTTAGTACACCTCTCACATCCTATAATTAAAAAAAAAAAAAATCTTTTGTTAAGTGTTTTTTTGTTTGTTGTTGTTTTGAGGTACTAGAGGATGGGGATTGAACCCAGGACCTCGTATGTAGGAAGCCAGTGCTCAACCACTGAGCCACATTGGCTCCCCAGAGTTGGTTTTTTCATTTGATTTTGTTTTTTCTAGTAGGCACTGGGAACTGAACCCAGGACCTTGCATGTGGGAAGCAGGCGCTCAACTGCTTAAGCCACACCCACTCCCCTTTTAGGTGTTTTTCTTATAAGAAAAATATAACAATAAAGGCACCTTGTCAAAAACTTGGAAACTTCAAAGGAAAAATCCAATTTAATATCTGTTGTGCTGGAGTAGGCATGGACCAGCTCAAAAAAGCCAATTATGTGCATTTTTTCCCAACTTCACGTTCAGTGCCATGATGTTGGCAGCTTGAAATTTGCTGAGATAGGAGTATTTACACCATGAAAATTGGCAAATGTTTCAAATCTGGTTTTTTTTTTTCTTGAGACCCAGTTATTAGACATTTACTAGCACAGCACTGATATCCCATTTTTCCCTTTAGTGCCCGCTCCTGAGGACCACCCTCCAGCTCCAGGTAAGGCTTTCCTCTTGGATTTCAGAGAAATTCTAAGTCTCCCTTCTCTTGAGGTACTTGATTGAGACTTTGTTCCTCGTAACCAAACAGCACACCCGCCTGTCTGCCCCACATACTCACTACCGTGCTGCCCTCACCGCCAAGTCCTCACCGTGGAAGCCACCTCTGCGGTGCATCTTGGGACTTTCAGGCTTCTACACCTGCCCTGAGCGCAAATACAGTTTTCTCATAAAGGAAATTTACCAACAGTGTGATGGTTAGGCTAATGTGTCAACTCGGCCAGGTAATTGTGCCCAGCTATTAGGTCCAGCAAGCACTGGGGCTAATTGAGTTTACTGCATGGATGGCTGATTACATCTGCATCAATCAGCGAGATTGGATCAAGAATGGATGACGCTTTTATCCATTCAGTTGACTGCCATAAAAGGGAACTGATTTCAACATTCAGAGAGAATTTCCCAGCTCGTCGTTTGACAGCGAACTTCTCCCAGGAACTCATCAAGGACCCTTCATCGGTCTTTCATCGGAGTCCCTGGCTTGCAGCCTGCCGGCGGAACCTGGACTTGTGTATCCCCACGGTCACGTGAGAGACTCTTATAAAATCTTATATTTTTAACAGATATCTCCTGTTGATTCTGTTTCCCGAGAGAAGCCTGACTAGAACAAATAGATACCCATGTTTTAACCACTTAGGCTCATTGTAGCTTATAGCTTCATGTCCCAGTCTGCCTCTTGGATAGGCTTGCTCAAGATATTAAAGGATCTGGTGACAGCCTTCGGGGAATTAGCCTTTAGGTCTGGCGTTCAAGGAAGAACCTTGATCTTGGGGAGAACTAGGAGGAGCAGGGCAAGACTCCAGTCCTGGAGGAACAGTTCTATCAACCATAGCACCCAGGGACTGGAGGATTGGACTCCAGGTAGAGCAAGGTCAGTTGATTGTGGTCTATTGAAACGATTTTTTAAAAAGTCAATGCGTCAGTTTCTTCATCTGTAAATTTGAGATTATAATAGTATCCACTTCATGTTGTGGAGAGGAGGAAGTGAGTTAATATATGTAAAGTCCTTAAAACAATGCCTGGTGTATATTAATCACTATGTAAGCATTAGCTGTTATTATTAAAACCATTCTGTAGAAGAGAAAGCATGTGCACTTTATTCTAAGTCTGGCCTCTGGCTTCAGACCAAAAACTCCTTCGGTACAATGGCCTTTGTTTGTATCTACAGGCTGCCTATTGTCTCATGTTATCTTGGATCATTTCCAGGTAGGCAGTGTAGAGGGGCCTGTAGACCACAGCCTCCTGCAGAGAAGTATACATTCCCATCACCCTGTGGGCCAGAAAGTATTCTTCTAACCAGTGTTACAACAATTCACAGAAGGGTTTCGCCATTTGAGAAAATCTTCCCAGAAGTAATCAGTATTAGAGAGGCAAT
This sequence comes from Chaetophractus vellerosus, assembly GCA_004027955.1. Lineage (NCBI taxonomy): Eukaryota > Metazoa > Chordata > Mammalia > Cingulata > Chlamyphoridae > Chaetophractus > Chaetophractus vellerosus. The sequence continues at coordinate 4,833 of PVKH010047613.1, read as the reverse complement.
CTGAACAATATATAAATGTTATAACTGAGAATATTACAATAAGCATCCATTGTTACACAGAATACCACTGATTGTACACTTTAGATGGATTTATGGTTTGTTAATACATATCAGTAAAACTGATTAAAGAAAAAAATTAAAAATTTAAAAATAAAAAATTTTAAAAAGCATCCATTGAACTGTGGAAATGCTTTGGTAATGGATAGTGCTGACAGTAGCACAACATCGTGAACATAATTAACAGCAATGAAATGTACTTCTGAGTGTAGTTAAAAGGGGAAATATTAGGTTTTATATATATATACATATATATAACTAGAATAAAATTTTAAAAAACATGTAACTGTATAAGACAAAGAGTGAAGCCTAAGTTAAGCCATGGACTATAGTTAGTACAATTTTTTAAACGTGCTTTCATCAATTGTAACAAATGTACCATACCAATGATGCAAGGTGTTAATAATCCAGTGATAGGTAGGTATCCTGTATTTATGCAGGATTGTTCTATAAACCGGCAACTTCTTTAATATTAATTAATTAATTAATTGCTACCACCATTTGTTGAGATGTTGCTAGGCCAAGTGTTCTCTATGTTTTATCTAATTTCCTTTTATCCAGATTACTTAATAAATGTATTTCTCTCCTTTTTCTATAACCAAGGAAACTGAGGGTCAATTTTAACTGAAGTTGAGTGCTTTGTCCCAAGTCACACAGGCTATACTAGGGAAGTCACTTATAGCATCTGAACCTACCTATGCCCTATTCTAATGGAATATCTCCAGTTGCCCAGTAAGCATTTTTGGTATCATATGAACCTGTCCCTTCCCCCTTGCTAATTGGACTAGAGTGGGTGCCCCAATTCAAAGAGAGCCAAGTTCAGAGATTAAGTCAAGGACAAATAAGCCTGGGTCAAAAAGATCAGGTGGTACAATTACACTTTCTCTCAGGAATTTGGAATAAAGGACACAGAAAGAGTTTGCCATTTGGCAGCAGAAATAGGAGTCAAAAGGATGTATCAAAAGGTGCCATGAGATAGTCAGAACCATGGCAGGCTAATGCCATATGCCAGCCAAACTTCAGAAAAGCAAAAACTGCAAGTTAGCAGAGGGACTTGGAAGGCAAAAAGAAGAGACTGAAACCAACACATAGAGAATGGCTGAAACATGTCATCCTGAGACTGGATGAAGAACTGTGGGCTCTTGTTGCAGAAGTCCTGAGGCCACCCTGAGTGTGAACCCACCCTCCAGCTCCAGTTAGGGATCTGCTGTTGGGTTTCAGAGATATTTCTGCCTAAACCCCCTTCCTTGAGGTAGTTGATGGAGACTGTCCCTTATATATAAATGGGCCTCATGGGAACAGAGGCAGATGAATGTTGTCGAGCCCATCTGTCTGACACACATCCTCTCCATTGTGCCACCTTTCCTCCACAGACCAGGGGCCTTACCAGATGCAGAGATGGGCCCTGAAAAAGGATAAGATACCATAGCTGCAGCCAGTGCTAATTCAGTTCTGCCATCCATATCCAAATCTGAAGTGGACTTTCCAAAGGAAGAATCAAGGAATAAATTGAAAGCCACATGAATTCCAAAGACTGGTTTTGTCAATCAATAAGAACAGTCTCCAAATGACCACCTATTAAGTGGGAAAAAAGCTATCAAATAGCAATCTACGGTATGGGCCCATTTTTCCAAATATGAGTGCATATAAAAATAAATAAAAGACCCAAAAGACAGGTATTCATTCATTCATCAAATATTTATTATATCTAGCTCTTCAGGATACAATGTTGAGCAAAAAGTGATGCTGCTCCTGTCCTCACAGAGCTTACAGTCTAGTGAGGGAGACCAACATTGAGAAACAAGCACAGGGGAGCGAATGTGGCTCAATTGGTTGGGCTCTGGTTTACCATATGGGAGGCTCCGGGTTCGGTTCCCGGGGCCTCCTGGCAAAGGCAAGCTGCTGCGCGGTGAGCTGACGCAGCAGGGGGAGATAAGCAGACACGGAAAAACACAAAGCAAAAATGAATACAGCGAGCACAAGCAGCAAGCGGAGGATATATAAATAAATAAAAATAAATCTTTAAAACAAAAGAAAAGAAACAAGCACAGGGGAGTGAATGTGGCTCAAGATGTTGAGCACCTGCTTCCCACATGGGAGTTCCTGGTTTCAATCCCCAGCCTCTGGTACCTCAAAAAAAAGAAAGAAAGAAAGAAACAAGCACATACTTTGCAACCACCAGTACTATGAGTGAGGGAGATGCACTTGGTGGAGAACCTTTATCAGGAGCAATTCAACCTGGTAAGGGAGATTAGCAAAGCCTTCTCTTTTGACTGAGCCATGGTGGATGAGTATGCATTGCCTACATGAAGAGCACAAAGAACTGTCTAGGCAGAGCCTAGAGAATGGGTGAAATCCCACTGATAGGAAAAACTGAATGAAGCATAAGGAACTGAATAAAGGCCATGTAGCGGAGTAAAGGAAGTTGGACAGAGCATGGGGTGAGCTGAGGCTGGAGAAATAGGCAGAGCCAGATCAGGCAGGGCCTTTTTGACAGGTAAAGCTGTTTTGAAGAGCAGTGGGATACCACCAAAGGGTTGGGGGAGTGAGTAGGGGTGGGGCAGGGAAGACATAATCAGATTTGCACTTAGAAAATATTCTATCTCAGTGTGGAAAACAACTCACTAAGGGGCCAACATGGATGAGATAGAAAGGAAGGGACCAGTTTGAAGTCAATTACAGTAATCCAGATGCTGGATGATGGCAGCATAGATTAGGGAGTAGTACTGGGGCCAGAGACAAGTGGGTGAATGTGAAAGATATATACAAGTTGAAATCAATGGGTTTTAATGATAGATTGAATATGGAATGTAAAAGAAAAGGAGTTCTCAAGAATGGCCTTGGGTTTCTAGTGTGAACAGCTGAATGAATGGAGGTACCAACACTCTGATATGGGAGACACTGAAAGGGGATCAGGTTTGGATGAGAAGAGAATGAGTTTATGTTTGGTCATTCTGAGTGTGAATAGTCCAAGACTTTCAAGATGTGATGTCAGGTGGGATGTTCAATATACAAGTATGGAGCTGAAAAAGAGACATTTGGTTAAAAGTGGTTATTTCTGGGTGATAAACTTTTAGATTATTTTTGCTTTCCTTTTTGCACTTTATTGCTTTTCCTATTTTCAACAATGAATACTTTTTTTTTTTCCAAAATGGAGTCTAAGAGAAGAATAAACTGTTCTCTGACTAGGGGGGTTGGGAGGGGAGGGTACTCCACTTCTCATGGTTGGAATTAGTGATCTCAATAGGAATGTCCATAGAGTGCAGAAAGCCAAATTAGCTTGATGCTAATATCTCCTTGGCAACACCATGTTTCATTATCATGGGTCTCCTCCAATCTAGACATATTCCAAATGGTAACTTGGTATCCTGAGCAAACCTATGCAACAAGAGGAGGTCTACTATGCAAGTGGCTGGTCAAGTTTGGGGCCCAGGTGGCTCCCCCATAATTGGGGTGCTTTAAGGAGCCAAATTGATTCATCTCTAGCCCTGGAGATGAATCAATGGAGAATTAAAATGAAGAGTTAAGACATGAGGGCCAAATATCTCCTTTAGTGTGAGCTAAATTGGAGAACCAAACTGTGTAACCACCAGATTATCCACACAGCCATGGCAGGGCTGAACCCCATCCGGGCTCCAGAGTTGCAAACAGAAAGCATATTAGAGGAGCCAGCTCCCAAAAGAAAAGCAGAGGTGCTATACATACAGTTTCTACTTTCAAATGCATCATCTTCCCTGAGGCAGAATGGGAGAAAGCTGTGAGGAGGGAAAGAGGTCAGGGGTGTTAGGCTAACACAAGCAAACATCAGAAGCAGATGTGCTCAAGTGGTTGGGCTCCCATTTACCATATCAGAGGCCTAGAGTTCAATTCCCAGGACCTCCTGGTGAAGACAAGCTGGACCACGGTGAGCTGATGGCAGCAAGGTGATGCAACAAAGGGAGACAAGCACAGCAAATGGACACAGCGAGCACAAGCAGCAAGGAGGTATAAATAAATAAAATAAATATTTAAAAAAATAAAAAAAGGGGGAGGTGGAGGGGATAGACATGGGAGAGAGCATTCATTCTCCCCAAAGCCCACTCTGAGTTCAGGTATTTAGCATTAAGTTTATTAATCATGGTCTACCATGTACAAGACACTGCAATGTCCTTATGTACATTTGGGTAGAACCTCAGAGTCTCTGGTGTCAAGAAACAAATTAACACTAGCTGATTTTTAGCAGAAATTAAATTTATTAACAGAATATTGGGTGCATAATTCTTGTTTGGAACCTGGATTTTTAAAAAACAGCTAAAGAAGGGGACTTTTGCATTCTAGTTTTAATGTATTGGAAATATTGGGCACAGGGAATTTCATTGTTCCCAAAGCATTAACAACAAATGTTACATGTTTCAATGTATTCTTAGATGAAACAGTTTTGAATTGATACTGTGTTTAAAATAGAAAATTAGTGAAAGTTGAATCCTGGGATATTTGAAGCAAGCTAAGACATTTAATTTATGTGTGCTTCAATATAGCATACGTGATTTTAAAGGTTTGGCTACATTGGAGGGACAAAAGAGAAGAAAAAGAAAAGGACATTTTGGGGAAATTAGAGAAATTTAAATAGACTATATGCAAGGTTAAATTTCATGCATGATAATGGTGTTGTGGTTATGTAGGAAAATGTCCTTATTCTCAGGAGATACATGCTAAAGGATTTAAGAGTGAAGCATAGTGATATTTATTTTTAAATGGTTCAGCAAAAGAAAATGTTTTTATATAAAAAGAGAGATA